>OY740786.1:74496504-74744561 GCA_963514005.1 Raja brachyura
CTTACAATGCCAAAACAGGTTCTTCAGCCCGCTGTGTCCGCTCCGACCAGTGATCCACGTACACTAGTTCAATCGTTTACACAAGGGACAGTTTACAGAGGAAACTGGAGCACCCTACTGCTGCACCTCTGTGTTGCCATAAATCTTTTGGTGGTGTTTTGTGAATTCCATAAGGGTGAATTTTCATTAGCTGAACTGCCATTTTGTGGGAGTACACTGTAATGAGCAAATTTCTAGAGCTGTGGGCTCACAAGGCCCTTGGTGTTGACACACTTCATCTGAGAGTCTTACCACAAAATGGCTGGTGAGGTAACTAGTCATCGGTTTTATTTTTGTGAACTTCCCAATATTTCATGCAGTTCCAGCCACTCCAATATGGGAAGGATATGGAGTCTTTGGAAAGTGTACAGAGGAGGATTACCAGAATAATGTCTGAATAAGGATATTAGCTACATGGTGAGTTTGGAGAGACTTGGATGGTTTTCTCTGGATTGCTGGAGGTTATGTGGAGACCTGATAGAACTATATAAAATGATGAGAGGCACATGATAAGGTAGACAGCCAGAACCTTTATACTAGGATGGAAATACCAAATATCAGAGGGCACAGCTTTAAGGTGAAAGAGATAACGTTTAAATGTTAGGGGCAAGTTTTTTTACCTAGAGTAGTATATAAAATTATGAGAGGCATAGATAAGGTAGACAGTCAGAAACTTTTTGCCAGGGTGAAAATATCAAATACTGGAGGGCATAGCTTTAAGGTGAGAGGAGCAAAGTTTGATGGAGATGTGCGGGGCAATAGAAGGTGGTGGGTGCTTGGACTCACTGCCAGGGGTGGTGGAGGAAGCAGATACGATAGTGACATTTAAGAGGCTTTTCGATGGGCACATGTATATGCAGGGAATGCGGAGACAGATGCTAAAATAGCAAATGTAACTCACATTCAAAAAATAAAAGAAGCAGAAAGTAGGAAACTACCACTCAGTTAACTTAACATCTGTTATTGGAAAAAATGTTGGAAAATTATTATTGAAGATTTTCTAGTAGGGTAGTCAGAAAAAAAATCATGGTAGTTCTACAAATATAGAACACAGAACAGTACAACATGGGAATGGGTCCTTTGGCCCACAATGTTTGTGCCATACATGATGCCAAGTTAAACTGATCTCATCTGCTTCTGCATAGTCCACAAACCTCTATTCCCTGCATTTCCATGTGGTTATCTAAAAGACTTTAATGGAGTTCTTGAAAGATGCAATATGTGCTGTGGATGAAGGGGAACCAATGGCTTCACTACACTTAGATGTTCAGGAGACATGTTCTCAGGCATCACATTAAAGAAGATCATGGAAAATAAAAGCTCATGGTGCAACATGTACATTGCTCTGCATAGAAGATTGACTGGCTGGCAGGAAACGATGAGCAAGCATAAATGGGTCTTTCTTTGGTTGCCAAGTACTATCAAATGGTGTGCCAGAGAAATCAGTGCTGGGGCTGCGACACCATTCAATTTGTAGATAAGACTTGGATGAAGGCATCAAAGGTATGGTTGTTAAATTTGGCTATGGTAGGAAGATGGATAAGCTAAGTTAGTAGGCAGAGTCAGCAAATAGATTACAAAGTATGAAAATGTAAATGTCCATTTTGGCAGAAAAAATAATAAAAGAAGCATATTATCTGAGTGATAAATTGCTGAGATGTAGAGGGATCCAGATGTCCTAGTGCATGATTAGCAGAACGGTAATATTCAAGTTCAGCAATTTATAAAATTAAAAGAATGTTATCATTTCTTCAGGGAATAATTGAATGCAACAATTAAAGAGTCTATGATTCAGTTGCAGGGCATTGGTGAAACCACATCTGCAAACACCATGTGCAGCGTGGGTCTCCTTATAAGACTTCAGACTTTAGAGATACAGTGCAGAAGCATTCCCTTTGGCCCACCAAGTTCACGCTGATCAATGATAACCCCATACACTGGCACTATCTAGGGACAATTTACAATTTCACCTACAAACCTACAAACCTGTACGTCTTTAGAATGTTAGAGGAAACCGGAGCACCTGGAGAAATCGCACGTGGTCAAACGGAGAATGTACAAACTTCGTACAGACAGCACCCGAGATCAGGATTGAACTCAGTTCTATGGCACCGTAAAGCAGCAGCTGTAACGCTACACCGCAGTGCCACCTCTCTTACAGTATGTAAGGACGAATTTAAATGCATTGATAGCAGTTCAGGGAAGGTGTACCAGACTGATGTCTGGAATGGACAGTGTGCCTGATGAACAAATGCTGGAATTTAGAAGATGCAAAGATGAGTTGATTGATCCTGAAGAGTCTTCACACGGTGGAAAGAATATTTCATTCTTCGGGAGAATCTAGAATTAGGAGTCGCAGGTTAAAAATAACGGGTGGCCCATTGAAATAGAAATGGGGTTACGGGTGTGGTGTCAAGCCTCTATGGGGTCAAGGCAGGAGAATGAGGTTAAGAGGGAGAGGTAGCTCCGCCGTGATTGAATGGCAAAGTAGACCACGGTGTCTATTAACCTACCACCAGGTGGTGCTTATACCACATAGTGGCGCTTCAATGACAGTCTCGCCTACAGTCTGTCCTTTTCGTACTTTTTTTGTTATTTTTAGTGTGTTTAAAAATTATGTGTTAATGTTCTCTGGTTTGTTTTAAGTGGTGGGTGGACGGGGGGGGTCGAACAAAACTTTTATTCAATCTCTTACCTTGCCGGAGTTGCGCTTGTTTTCCGGATTGTATCTGGGGCCGAACATCGTGGAGCTGGAAGCCTTGTTCAGGACTGATTGTGAGCCCCACAGCGCGGTGTGGACTTACCATCGGAGCCGATTCTTTGCTTGGGATTGACACTACAACCGCAGCCTATGGACTTGGATAAGAGACCAACGTCGGGAAGCTCCAAACCCCACGACGTTTGACTGGCCCCGACCCGGTGTAGGTCGCCCGGCGCAGGGGAGCTGAGACTCCCCCCCCCCCCCCCCCCCCCGATGCAGGAGCTTGATCGCCCCAACAAGGAGGCCCGCCGCCGACTACGAGAGTAAGATTGTCCTGGCAACGGATGGTTAGAGGCCCCCCACCGCTGGAGGAAAAGAAGGGAGAATTTGAACTTCTTTTCACCTTCCATCACAGTGAGGAATGTGGAGGAGTCACTGAGGTGGATGTTTATGTTTAAATGTATTTCATGTGTTCTGTTGCTTTTTATTAGTATGAATGTATGGTCAATCAAATTCCTCGTATGTTGCAAAACATATTTGGCTAATAAAGTATGATTATGATTATGATTAGACTTGATGGGCCAAATGGCCTAATACTGCTCCTATCACATGATCTTATGAGGTGAAACTTTGTCTCCCGGAGGATTGCTATCCTTTGCAACCCTCTTCCTCAAAGGCTGTTGAAAGCAGATTAATTGATTATTTTTAAGGGAAAGAATTGTATGGAAGGTTATCACTCATGCTTGGTGATGCAGAAATGAGGTTACAATTAGATCAGCCAAGATCTGAGTAGGGTAAGGGGGCCATGTGGACCACTATTGACAATCCAAGCCTGTGGGTTTAATACTTATGGCCACTGTTTTAAAATTGAGCATAGCCTTCATACATATATACATAACAATAAAATATTTATTTAAAATTGCTGAGTGAATGTTGGCACTTGTACTAGAAATACTAGACGATTGAGCTGCACAACAAAACCTTTTAACAGTCCAACCAATGTGATAATATACTAATCAAGATGATCATTTATTCATTCATCACTCAGGCACTGTGGTTGTGGTTTTATTTATTGGAATATATATTACTTTATGATGTGAAAATTAGTTATTCGACTGATTAAACAATTGCACATATATTCTTTGCCGCTATTATACAATGTGTATCTTGCTGAGCTTGTAATGGTGCTTACAACTATATCTCAACCCTCCTGTCCAATTTGATGTGAAAAAATGTTTAACAAATCATTTTCCAGTTTGAGGATCAACCACGACTTTTTTAAATATGACAGAACTGAACAGATTGCTGGCTGGATTGATCATTTACAGAAAAGAACGTTTTAAGAGACAAGGAAAAGTGCAGTCTTACATCATAATTCAATATCTTTATCATCCTCATTGTTTACAATTTACATCTAAATCAATGTTTGCATTTTAACAGTGACAAAATACCTATTAATATTTAAAACTTTTCTTGTTTTTTTTGTTTTTCCTAGTGTGTACTTTTGTTCACATTGAATTTGAATAAAAAATGTTTTTTTTTAGATGCAGCCTTAGCCACAAAGACTAAACATTCACAATTCATTATTACCAATTAGGGTTAAATATAGTTCTTATCTTAAGTTAATTAGATGACTACATTGTGCTGCACCAGATAATGTGACCAAACAGTGGGTTAGCAGCTGTGTGTGTTCAACTGTGACAAGGTCAATTCCTTAGCTCAGTCTCCCAGGTCGTGCCCTGCACCCTTGGCAGGATCTGACAGTCACAGCTCACAGCCTCCACCTGCTGTGGAGAGAAAGCTTCCAAATTAAATAAATTATATCAATCCCAATTCATGTGAATTCATGGATGGTGATAAAAGTCTTATATGTTCATAATGCTCCAGCAAACAGCATTATGGAAAATAAAAATTGAGGAGTGTCAAATAGACATTAATTTGCAAAGATTTGGTTGATATTAATTAACACTTTCAGATGATTGCAAACTTGCAATCATCACATCTAGTGAGTGAAATATTTCATGACAAATTAAGCCCCTTGCTTTAGTCTTGGTTGCATGTGTTAATTTGTGCAAGGCACCAGTCAAAACTGATGATAAATTGACTAGTAATATTATTCGGCATAATATATTTCTATGCCATTCCTTTTGTTTTCTGTTTCTTAATATCATTAATACTAAAGTGACTGAGCTGTTTTGTTTATACAATCCTTTACTAATAGTGCAAAAAAAATGCATCCTTCAGAATTAATACAGTCATCTTGAAGTTAGACATGGTTCATTTCTAACTTTAAAGAACCCAGATATTGGTTTCATGCTAAGAAATATGATTGCAGTTTGTCATTGCACAATGCATTGCCTGACTAGCAATCAAAATAAATGCTAGCATATTGCAATCAGATGGGCTAAAATGTGGTCTGTGTAAGCTTACTGTGGGCAGGTAGAATAATACAAAATCACCCTGATGAGACTGCAAACAAATGACAATAGACAATAGGTGCAGGATTAGGCCATTAGGCCCCTCGAGCCAACATTGCCATTCAATGTGATCATGGCTGGTCATCCACAATCAGTATCCCGTTCCTGTCTTCTCCACATATCCCCTGACTCCGCTATCTTCAAGAGTCTTTTCTAGCTCTATCTTTCTAGAGAACCAACCGCAGAGAATTCCAGACTCACAACTCTGTGGGAAAAACAGAAAAATGTCTCATCCTGTATGTTTATTATTATTTAAAACATTTAACATTTTAATATCATATATTTGTCTGAGTATTTTCTGTGATGGAATTATGAAGTTGGTATTGTGATCCATGAATCTTCAATATTGTCAATCTCAATCACACTGTCAAACTTGCCTCTCTATTATCAGTTTTGACAATAACACCCACCTACAAAAAAATTGGAAAATCTGATGTCACTTTTTTTTCATATGGTGTGTGGGTGTTATTGTCAAAACTGGGATTTTGTTTGCTCAACTCTTATAGCTACTGAGAAGATAGTGGTGAGCTGCTCAAGTTAGTGTGTGAGAAGAATTCCTATGTTGCTGTCAGGAAGAGTGTTCCTGCAAGTGTACTTGCAATAATGATGGATCAACACAATATTTCCAAGTCCGAATGTTGTTTAATTTGAAGAGGAACTCTCTGGCTTTCGTGTTCCCAAGTGCCTGCTTGTCATCATCCTTCTTGAGGCTAAATATTATGTGTTTGCAAAGAAAAGCTCTGGTGAGCGCCCTGCCACTGTGTATTTGTGTATTTCAAAGGTGATGAAGGCTCAAGGTGGCAATCAAGTGGGAAGCTCAGTTCTCAATGTTATTCCGCTTATTGCGTGTTGTTAGACCTACACTCATCCACAGGGTGGCATGGTGGCTCAGAGGTAGAGTTGCTGCCTTACAGCGCCAGAGACCCGGGTTTGATCCTGGCTACGGGTGCTTGTCTGTACGGAGTTTGTACGTTCTCCCTCCTGACCGCGTCAGTTTTTTACGAGAGCTTTGGTTTCCTCCCACACTCCAAAGACGTACAGTTTGTAGGTTAATTGGCTTGGTATAAATGTAAAAAATTGTTCCTAGTGTGTAAGACAGTATTAATGTGCATGAATCACTGGTGGGCGCGTACTCGGTGGTCGAAGGGCCTCTTCCCACGCTTTATCCCTAAACGAAACTAAACAAGTGGAAGGTCTTCTGTCATGGTCTTAATTAGTGTCATGTAGATAGCGGGCTTAGTCAGTCAAAGTAGAATGCAAGGATCTGACTTAGGTGTTGATCACGGTGGATTCAGGAATGGAAATGCTGTTGATTAACAAGGAGAGATACATAACTATCCTTTTGGGTTTAAGTTTATTATTGTCAAGTGTACCAAGGTATAGTGAAAATCTTTGTATTGCATGCTTTCCAAACAGATGTATTATTGTAGAAACAAAGAACTACAGATGCTGGTTAATACAAAAAAGGATACAAAGGACTGGAGTAACTCAGTGTGTCAGGCAGCATCTCAGGAGAATATGCATAGGTGACATTTCAGGATGAGACCCTCCTTCAGACTGAGCACACTGCCATTGTGTATTCAGATTGTCTGAAGAATGGTCCCGACCCGAAATACCACCTATCCTTTTCATCCAGTGATGCTGCCTGACCCACCAGCACTTTGTGTCTATTTGATTTAAACCAACACCTGCAGTTCTTTATTTCTACTAGGTTAGGTTTGTTATTATCACGTATATTGAGGTACAGTGAAAGCTTTGTTCGCATGCTATCCAATCAAATCAGATAATAATATACATGTAAACAATATAATTTTTTTTAAAGGTTTTTTTTAATATATATTTTTCTGTTAGTTTATTGTCACATGTACCAAGGTACAGTAAAAAGCTTTTGTTGCGTGCTAACCAGCCAGCAGAAAGACAGCACATGATTATGATCAAGCCATCCACAGTGTACAGATAACTGATAAATGGAATAGCATGAATAACGTTTAGTGCAAGATAAAGTCCAGTAAAGTCTAAGATAGATCGAGGGTCTCTAATGAGGTAGATAGTAGTTCAGGACTGACACATAAAAACAAAAAAAACAAAAATACAAAACCAATGCCCCCAAGTCTATGTAGTTCAGAGCTCATTTGGAGGTTGTAGTGTTTAATAGCCTGATGGTCTTGCTGATGATTGAGAGTAGACCGATGTTGCAGTAATTGTGAAAATTGAATTTGTTCTGTTCTATAGGAAAGGCCAGTACTGGGCCAATTTACACATTCCCAGGTGGACATCAATATTGTAGCTATACTGAATTACTTGGCTGAAGAAGCAACTAATCCTGAAGCACAGTCTTCAGCAGGATGTTGCTGAGCTCTGCTAGCCAGTGCTCTCGCTGATTCAAATCACACCAAGTGGGCGTTTGTGATAGCATGAGGGGATGGTGAGATTAAGTATCCAAGCAAAACTGTTCACTGAAGTTATTTCTAAATAACTTGGCCTTCTGTTTTTCACTTCCATTAATATTCACAATCCTTCTCCTAACAATGTTTTGTTTTTAATTTCTCATCAACATTCACAGGTGAACATAATAATAGTTAAGTGCTTAGATCTAATACATCGATTATGTGCTCACTTTGCTTTAGCATATTACTCCTGCTGTTGGACATTTAAATGGCCATGTTTTGCAAGATGTTAGTGAGACCGAGAAATGTGTTCAGTTTTAGTCACTTTGCCATATGAAAGATCTCATGAAGTTGGACAGGGTACAGAGAAGTGTGTAGGAAGGAACTGCAGGTGCTGGTTTATACCTAGGATAGACACAAAGCGCCTTTATAAGATCACGCAAGCGGTTATCTTATAAAGGTGTATAAAATCATGAGCGGAATAGATTGGGTGAATGCACAGAATCTTTTTCCCAGGGAGGGTAATCAAGAACTGGAGGGCAGAGCTTTAAGATGAGAAGGGATTGAGTTAACATGAACCTGAAGGGCAACTTTTTCACACAGAGGGATGTGATATGATAACAACATTTAAAATACTTTTGGACAGGTGCTTGGGCATGAAAGGTTTAGACAATAGGCGCAGGAGTAGGCCAGTCGGCCCTTCGAGCCAGCACCAGTTTAGAGGGGAATGCACCAAATGCAGATAAATGGGACTAACCTAGATAGAGCATCTATATTGGGAATAAACAAAATGGTCCAAAGGGCTTGTTTCCATGCTGTGTGACTCTATGACTATGTCTTATCAGATTAGTATTAACACTGCATCTTCAGGCAAGGCTATTGCTGTTCTTGGCATTCCCCATTGAAATATGATTGATTCCTTGGTTTGCTGGTAACACCAAAGTTGCTAATATTCCTGGACCACGTGGTATAATGTAGTCCTCAGCTGCTGATGGCCTATGGCACCTCATGAACAGCTCATTCTGAGCCACTAGATCTGCTCTGAATTAACATAGCTTTTGCCAGATATTAGAAGATGTTATCACTGTAAATCACAGTAAGGAAACTGAGAACATAGCGAAAACTCTGGGTGGCACAGTGGCACAACGGTAGAGTTGCCACTTTACAGTGCCAGAGACCCAGGTTCGATCCTGACTATGGGTGCTCTCTGTCTGGAGTTTGTACGATCTCCCTGTGACCATGTGGATTTTCTCTGGGTGCTCCAGTTTCCTCCCACACTCCAAAGACGTACAGGTTTGTACGTTAACTGGCTTCAGTGAGTTGTAAAATTGTCCCTAGTGTGCATAGGTTAATATACAGGGTGATCACTGATCGGCGTGGCTTCTGCACTGTATCTATAAACTAAATTAAACTAAAGCATTTAAGAATACAAATTAGGACCATAAACTCTCCACCTCAGTAAGGAGCAAATTTCTTACTCAGTCATTCTAAAAGATGCCAGTCTATAATAGAGAAAGAGAAAGAATATACCGTAGTTAGGTTTCTACAGTCCAGTTCTGCTCCAGCTTCAATTAATCGTTTTTGAAGTACTTCCTCCACATACAGTGGCTTGCAAAAGTTTTCATGCCCCTTGAACTTTTCCACATTTTGTCATGTTACAACCACAAATGTAAATGTATTTTATTGGGATTTTATGTGATAGACCAACACAAAGTGGTGCATAATTGTGAAGTGGAAGGAAAATGGTACATGGTTTCCAAATTTTATTACAAATTAAAAACTGAAAAGTGTGGCATGCAAAAGTATTCTGCCCCCCTGAGTCAATACTTTGTAGAACCACCTTCTGCTGCAATTACAGCTGCAAGTCTTTTGGGGTATGTCTCTACCAGCTTTGCACATCTAGAGACTGAAATTTTTGCCCATTCTTCTTTGCAAAATAGCTCAAGCTCAGTCAGATTGGATGGAGAGCGTCTGAGAACAACAATTTTCAAGTCTTGCCAGAGATTCTCAGTTGGATTTAGGTCTGGACTTTGACTGGGCCATTCTAACACATGAATATGCTTTGATCTAAACCATTCCATTGTTGCTCTGGCTGTATGTTTAAGGTTGTTGTCCTGATGGAAGGTGAACCTCCGCCCCAGTCTCAAGTCTTTTGCAGACTCTAACAGGTTTTCTTCCAAGATTGCCCTGTATTTGGCTCCATCCATCTTCCCATCAACTCTGACCAACTCCCCTGTCCCTGCTGAAGAAAAGCATCCCCACAGCATGATGCTGCGAACACCATGTTTCACAGTGGGGATGGTGTGTTCAGGGTGATGTGCAGTGTTAGTTTTCCGCCACACATAGCGTTTTGCATTTAGTCCAAAAACTTCAATTTTGGTCTCATCAGAGCAGAGCACCTTCCTCCACATGTTTGCTGTGTCCCCCACATGACTTGTGGCAAACTGCAAACGGGACTTCTTATGGCTTTGTTTCAACAATGGCTTTCTTCTTGCCACTCTTCCATAAAGGCCCGATTTGTGGAGTGCACGACTAATAGTTGGCCTGTGGACAGATACGCCCACCTGAGCTGTGGATCTCTGCAGCTCCTCCAGAGTTACCATGGGCCTCTTGGCTGCTTCTCTGATCAATGCTCTCCTTGCCCGGCCTGTCAGTTTAGGTGTATGGCCATGTCTTGGTAGGTTTGCAGTTGTGCCATACTTTTTCCATTTTCAGATGACGGATTGAACAGTGCTCCGTGAGATGTTCAACGCTTGGGATATTTTTTTATAACCTAACCCTGCTTTAAACTTCTCCACAACTTTATCCCTGACCTGTCTGGTGTGTTCCTCGGGCTTCATGATGCTGTTTGTTCACTAATGTTCTCCAACAAACCTCTGAGGCCTTCATAGAACAGCTGTATTTATACTGAGATTAGATAACACACAAGTGGACTCTATTTACTAATTAGGTGACTTCAGAAGGCAATTGGTTGCACTGGATTTTATTTAGGGGTATCAGAGTAAAGGGGGCTGAATACTTTTGCACGTCACTTTTTTCAGTTTTTTATTTGTAAAAAATGTTTCCTTCCACTTCATAATTATGCGCCACTTTGTGTTGGTCTAGCACATAAAATCCCAATAAAATACATTTACATTTGTGGTTGTAACGTGACAAAATGTGGAAAAGTTATGAAAACTTTTGCAAGCCACTGTACCAACTCTACATTTTCTGTAGTTTATTCAGTAAACATGTTATTCTCACTTTCTAGTTCTTCCCAGATTTACCACTTTGTATTTTTGATTGAAAGATACAGAATGGAAACAGGCCCTTTGGCTCACCAAATCCACAATGACCATCAATCTCCCGTTCACACTAGTTCTATGTTATCACATTTTCGCATTTACTCCCTACACACCAGGGGCAATTTACAGAGGCTAATTAACCTACAAACCAGCATATCTTTGGAATGTCGGAGGAAACCGGAGCACCTGGGGAAAACCACGCAGTCACAGGGAGAGCGTGCAAATTCCACACAGACTGCACACGACGTCAGGATCGAACCCGGGTGTCTGGCACTTTGGGTCAGCAGCTCTCCCAGCCACTGGGTCTCTCTGGGCCACTGTGTCACCCTATTTGTGTTCTCCAGTGCTGATTACTAAAGTGGTGACAATATTCCTTCATTGTCATAAAATGCAAAGAAACTCAGAATAAAAATCAAGCATCTTTGTATGTTTAGCAAAGATGACCTGGCTGTATTAACAGGAAAAATTAGGAAGATCTATTTTTTGCAGAAAGTTATCCAATTATTCATTAACCTTGTGTATTATTATTATTAGATTTAGAAAAAATCCATAAATTATCTGCCCGGCACAGTGGTGCAGCGGTAGAGTTGCTGCCAGCGCCAGAGACCCAGGTTCCCTCCTGACTACGGGTACTGTCTGTACAGAGTTTGTACATTCTCCCTCAAGTAGGTTTTCTCCAGGAGCTCCGGTTTCCTCCCACACTCCAAAGATATACAGGTTTATAGGCTAATTGGCTTTGTAAAATTGTACATTTGAATTTGTCCGTGAAAATCTGAAATTGTCCCAAGTGTGTGTAGGATAGTGTTAGTTTGAGGGGATCGCTAGTTGGTGTGGACTCAGTGGGCCGAAGAGGATGTTTCCATGCTGTATCTCTAAACTACTGTACCTGAATTATGTGTTAAGTTTTTTTTTCAAATATGGTTCTGAAAAACCAAGAAATGCAATTTTCCTTTTTTTGTTTTAATCACGCATGCTTGACTATGGAAGGAGAAAAGACTGTAGTGTGTGTGCAGATGGGATTTAGCAGGACTAAATGGAGAAGGTGAATAGAAGCCCAGTGATGCTGCCAGAAGCTGTCAGGTGGCATCGAAGTATCTGTCAGTTTGCCTCCTGCTGCAATTACAGGCTAATGCAGTGAGTTAGAAATAACTGAAGAGCATTGCTCCCACAGGCTCAAGTTTCAAAGACAATCTCCACACGGAATGGTGTTCTCACTGATCATCAAGGGTGACCTCAAACTGCAATACTTTCATCACAAACTCCCTCCAAATTGCTATAGTACTTTGGTGACTGGAAACATTTGAATGTGTAAGTTGGCACAGCACTGGACAGCACTTCTGAAACTGAGAGGCAGGCCATTGATTTTCAGGCCTTGCCATCTCTTGACGATTGGATTCAATAGTTAGAATGGACCAAACTTGAAAAATCTCCCCATGTTCTGAATATCACTATGCATGTGTTTCTATTTCATGTTCATAAGTCATATGAGTAGATTTAAGCTGTTTGACCCATCAAGTTTACTCAGCAATTCCATCATGGCCCGATCTATCTTTCCCTCTCAACCCTATTCTCCTGCCTTCTCCCTTAACCTTTGACGCCTTCACTCTCCACCTTAAAAATACACTATATATTGGCCTCCACAGCCATGTGACAATGGATTCCATAGATTCGCCACCCTCTGACTAAAGAAATTCCTTCTTATTGCCTGTCTAAATGTACGTCCTTTTTTTCTGAGTCCGTAGCCTCTGGCCTTAGACTCTCCCATTAGTGGAAACATCCTGTTGCTGTCTGTTCTCCAGTTCTGAAATTATCCTAAATACAAATTTCTAGCATCAGTTGCTTGACCAGGCTACTTTGACACTATTTCCTAAACAAGGGCAGCACCTGCATGGAAATAGCTCCAGCACCAATATGTGCAAAATGTAATATGCCATTGGTGGTTCATTGTCATTGGTTTCATACCCTGCACCACCACACCCAAGACCACTGTGGGCCACTCTCACCCGGCAGAGAGCAGCTGTTCAAGAAGGCAGCTCACTGCTATGTTTATTTTACACTTTAAAGATACAGCTCTGAAACATGCTGTTCAGTCCACCGAGTCTACAGCGATCACACCGTACACTAGCCTTAATCATACACACTCGGGACAATATACAATTTTTACCTATATCTGTACGTCTTTGGAGTGTGGGAGGAAACTGGAGCACCCGGAGAAAACTAATGTGTCATAGGGAGAATGTACAATCTCCATACAGATAGCATCCACAGTCAGGATCAATCCCGAGTCTCTGGATCTGTAAGGCAGCATCTGCACCATTGTGCCACTGTGTCAACCTGCTGCACCACTGTGCTGTCGCAGCTTCTCCAGCGCTATACATCATGGGCAATAAATGCTGACCATGCCAGAAAAGTCCAGATCCCATCAATTAATTTATTTAAAAAATACTGCAAGCTTTTGTTTCCCCTGTCTGCCATCTACTTCAATCAATCAATCAATCAATCCGATTTATTCATCACATACACAATAAAGTGCAGTGAAGTGAACTTGTCAGCAGAGGTACAATCAAAAAGAACACACAATACACAATAAAATGTTAACACAAACATCCACCACAGCATTCTTCACTGTGGTGGAAGTCACAAAGTACAGTCAGTCCTCCTCCATTTTTCCCCCGTGGTCGGGGCCATAAACCTCCGCAGTCGCCGCTGCGGGTGGCCAGATGTGCAGGCCCTCTCGTCTGGAAGTATGTCCCGAATAGGCGCTTCCCTACCGGAGACTGCGGCTTCAGGATGTTGAAAGCCGCAGGTAGGCGGTCGGACCTCTTCTCCAGGGATCCCTGGCGAGGGATCCCGCTCTAGATGGTAAGTCCACGCCATAGCTAGAAGCTCCGCAGACCGCGGCTTCAAGTTGTTATAGGCCGCGGACCGGCAGTCAGAGCTCTTCTCCTCCGGGGATCCTCATTGAGGGATCCCAGGCTCCGGATGCCGCGCCCGTGGCTAGAAGCTCCACAGACCGCAGCTTCAGGCTGAACAGGCTGCAGGCCAGCGATCGGAGGACTACCTTCTGGCGACCCCGGCAAGGGATTTGCCCCGCTCCGTGATGAAAAATAATCCACGCTGCGCCTGCTGCTGGAGTTCCGGGCCCGACTCCGGGAAAGGCCGCACCAATCCATGGTATTAGGCCGAGAGGGTGGCGACATGGAAAAAGTTGGTTCCCCCCTTTCCCACCTCACCACCCTCCACACAAGACACACCAAGATACAGTAAAACACACTGTTGTGTTAAAGAAGGAACTGCAGATGCTGGAAAATTGAGGGTACACAAAAGGCTGGAGAAACTCAACGGGTGCAGCAGCATCTAAGGAGTGAAGGAGATAGGCAACATTTCGGGCCGAAACCGCTGAGGAAGGGTCTGAAGAAGGGTTTTGGCTCGAAATGTTGCCTATCTCCTTCGCTCCTTAGATGCTGCTGCACCCGTTGAGTTTCTCCAGCCTTTTGTGTACCTACAGTAAAACACACATTTGGACATACTAAAAGAAACCAAAAAAGTAGAAATGACGAACACGCTGCTGGCCGGGCAGCCGTCTCCCAGCGCCCCCACCGACCTTTACTGCTTTCTTGTGGCAGTCCTTGGCAAAAGTGGGGATAGTTGTGATGTAAAAAGTTTGTTTCTTTGCAGAAAGTTCCAGATTTAATTACGACCTAAGGGGCATTTAATTGTCGAAGTGCAAAGAATAAAATTCCTTTAAATGCTGTTGGTTGTTTATCTGGTTCACCCTTATGTGGTCAATCGGAACAGGACAATTCAGCTGTACCAATCATGGTTACGACATGTGCATTATTTGTGTTTGTTTCTGATGCTGTGAGTTAAAGCAAGTCAGTATCATAACTATAGGAGAGGCAGAAATTTCCCCCAAATATACCCTAAAATGGCATGAGAAAGAATATATAATTTAATTAATCTAAACATAGTTTTCTAGCCCATACCACCATCCAAATGCAGCTCGTTTTAGTTACTAAGCCCGACTTGTGCCTCCATCTAAGTTGCTTTTATTTTGGCTTAAGTCGCTTACTTGGCAACTGATCAAAAATTCCACAAATATAATTTCAATCCAATATTCTTTATTTGTATTAAAGAAGGAACTACAGATACTGGAAAATCGAGGGTACACGACATGCTGGAGAAACTCAGCGGGTGCTCCCGCTGAGTTTCTCCAGCATTTTGTGTACCCTCTTCTTTATTTGTATACTCTGAATTCAAGGAAGAAATTCAATGATATTAGTCAAGTTTGGCCTGTTTAAATCTATATTGACTGTTCATTGTTCGATCAATGACTTCTTATTTCACTCTGTATTATGAACTCTAGGAGTCCATGCACAGCCTATAATATTCCTGCTTTTCTTATTCATTTTGTAAACTTTGGTGTTATGTTTGAAAATCTCTATTGTTTTGGCGCAATCCCAAATATGTTTGTACAATTATTATTATTATTGACCAATAGTTCATTCCTAATTACTGTGGCATTTCAGAACACTTAACATCTCAGCTGAATGATATTCCTATATTTAAGTTAATCAGTTTTAATGTGCAGTTCTGTGTTTGCTGATACAGATACTGCTCCCACTAGCACAAGAAATATTAATTTTAGTGCACGAAATAGAAATGTTGCGTATTTTTTTAAATGGTGAAATGTTCATGTTAAAAGAGACGAGTACACAAGTAACCACAACCTTATATGTAGGTTTAACAAGCAGGTAGGAAGGCAGATAACATGTTGGCCTGTATTTAAATAGAGCACCTGTGAGACCTGGCGTATTGTGTACAGTTTGTGTCTCCTTATTAAAAAAAAAAGGATAAAATGGTCATTGAGGGAGTCTAATGAACCATGCTGGCTCCAGGGATGGGGGGAATGATGGGCTTCCCATATGAGTTGTCTGGACCTCCACTATCTTGATGAAAGTGATGAGAATTATGAAAAATACAAGATGCGTAGCACATTTTCCCTGTGACCACATAGGTTCCTCTGGCTGTTCTGGTTTCCCCCCACATCTCAAAGAAGTGCACGATTTTAGGTCTCTGTAAATTTCCCTTTGTGAGTAGAGAGTGGATGACAAAGTGGGATAATATAGAACAAGTGTGAATGGATCATCGATGGTCAGCATGTAGTCAATGGGCCGAAGGGCCTGTTTCCATGCTACTTCTCTAAACTCTAAACACATTAATATCTAATCAACAAGGTGGAAAACTAGCTGGGTTACCCTCTTTATAAAAATCAGAACAATTACAAAGGTCAACTTAAAGGACCATTAGAAAAAAAGTTACACGGTGCTGGAGTAACTCAGCAAGTCAGGCAGCATCTCAGGAGAAAATGGATCGGTAAATATCGTGTATCCATATTCACCAAAGTTGAAAATTCTATATTGTGTCAAAAAAATTTTTTTTCTTTTGACACTTTGTGTCAAAGTTACTCTAGCACTTTGTGTCTTTTTGGAAACCAGCATCTGCAGTTCCTTATGTTTACATGGAAATGTCCAAGGATAGAAGGAGCCATCAACAATGCTATTAATTTGTACTTTCCCACCAAAACAACCATATATTATTGCTGAGTTAGGACTCAGCCAGAACCACTTATCTTCAGGCCACATTGCAAGCTTAGTGCAGACACAGAAGTGAAAACAGAAATTCTGAGGAACTGAACGTAATTTGACAACAAGTAGTCACTTCATCGAGTATGGGATCAAAGATTTCTTTGTAAAACCAATCAAAAGGGTTCGGGGACAAAATTGCCCATAGGCTGAGACGTACCTTGAAGAAACATGGTAGTGGTCCCAAGAAAATCATCAGAGAACTTTTTCAGGACATTGTCCTTTGCTCAAGTGCTTTCAATTTCCTCGTCAATTATCTCATAAGATTCAGAGCGATGAGGTCTGATCTCTGAAGACCAATTTTAATAGAGGAAACCAATGCCTTTTACTTGAATAGACCAGGGAAGAAGCGACTCACAAAACATAGTTCTCAATTCAACACTACAGATATAGAACACCACTCTTCTGGGTAGCATACCCAGTTGAACTGCTGGACGGCTGAGGAAGGAGAAAAATTGATTGACAGTGTAGACACCACACAAAAATAATTGTATATGTTTAGTGATTTAATTTTGAGTAAAATAGATAACAATGAATTAAGACAAGACTAGTATTCAAATGCAATAAGATGCATCATATACGACTTCTCACAGTTCATGTGTGATGTAGAATTAATTATTTAGCTTGGTTTTCAAGTTCCACAATGTTCTTAATTGATTAGTATCAGCCATTACACTGTAACCAATGTACAAATATTGTTAAGGAGTAAAAACAAGGAACTGCAGATGCTGATTAATACACAAAATGGGGCAAAGTGCTGGTGTAACTCAGCAGGTCTGGCAGTATCTCTGTAGAATATGGATAGATGACGTTTTGTGTTGAGATCGTTCTTCAGATCCATCATCTGAAGAAGGGTCTCAACCTGAAATGTCACCTATCCGTTCTCCAGAGATACTGCCTGACCCGCTGACATATGCCAGCACTTGTGCCCTTTTGCACACCTATTATTAGATGACTTGGAATGTTCAACTAGTGAGCTCAAATGCATTTGCGATTTTGTTTAACGTAAGCAGGATTTATAAGTTCACAAGCAGAATTAGGTCATTCAGCCCATCCAGTCTACTCCACCATTCAATCATGGTTGATCTATCTTTCCCTCTCAACCCCATTCACCTATCTTCTCCCCATAACCTCTGACACCCTTACTAATCAAGAATCTGTCAATCTGCACCTTAAATCTTCTCAGAGGCTTTATGTTCTGTCTGGAACTCTTACATGCCTAGATTGTTTCATAGTAATGATTGAAGACTGATAGCTACAACCAATTTCTGATGATTTGTATACATACAGTGAGCACCATCTTGCATTTATATTGCCAAAATCGTCTGTGGAATTCTTTGCGACAGAAGGCTGTGGAGCCCAAGTCAATGGATATACAGTATTTAAGGCAGAGATAAATAGATTCTTGAATCGTATGTGTGTCAGCGGTTATGGGGAGAAGGCAGGGGAATGGGGTTATGAGGGAGAGATAAATCAGTCATGATTGAATGGCGGAGTAGACTTGATGGGCCGAATGGTCTAGTTCTGCTCCGATCACTTATGATCTTATGATCTGTAACACACAAGCTTGTATTTTATGAGCATGAGGGAAAACTTTAATTGTTCATTTGTAGTCACTTCAAGTGTTTAAACATCAACTTATGTTTGTGAACAACAAGCACGTTTACTTTTGGACTGTTGAACTGATAGTAAGTGCAGTGACTCTTCATCTCAGAAACAAAGGAAGGTCTTGGTACCTACACATTATAAGACATCCAAAACCAAGTATTATCACAGCTACGGTATCATGTTACATACACACATTCGATTGTTCTGTTCACGTAAGGCAGATATTAATGCTGTTAAAGCAAGGAAACAAATGCACCAATTTTTGTTTTGAATTTTGGATGAGTAAATAGCAATGCATCTGAAGTTAACACCTGCAGTAAAGTCATTACCAATTATTATGCTTTTTATGTTAAAATTATGTCTTAGTTATGATTCCCTAAAAGGAAGTTAGTATAACAATAAGCATACACCGTAGTGTATTGTGCAAGGCAAATGGATAATGGAATTGATATAGATTAACTCTTGTGTTCCTCTAAAATATAAAGTTCAGCCACACATCACTAACATCATATTTATTGCCTCCACATCCTGTGAAAAGGATGAGCAATCAATAATACATTTTTACAATATTTTTTACACTTTCAGAAAACATTTTCCATATTCCGTGTTAATTTTGCTTATGGATACATGCTTTCCTAAGCTTTTTTCTAAGGATGGCCATAGAGTGAGATTCAAAAGGCCAGGTTTTCATGATTTTTCCATTCTACCAAATAGCGAATCAACCTTTATAATTAAACTTGACAAGCTGACAAGTAAAATGAATGTAAAATGTTATACTTATATGAATCTTTGTGTCATTCTGCGGTCTGGGTGGTTGTTTTCTCTTTGTCAATAGCTGAAGGCTCATTTCTCCTCTCGGTCAGCCTGTTTTATATTGAGGCCTTCAGACAGTTCCTCTTCGCCCTAATGACTTTGCTGATTAATTTTTGATGCTCATCTTAATTAACACCCCAAAGGAAGTCTAGATTTTTTAGCCTATGTTCCGTGTAAAACTAGTGAATCTGAAGAACGATGACCTAAGGAGACAGGCGCATTCCCAGTGACTGATGTTCCCAGAGCAGGAAATATCTCGCAAGTCAAGACCTGGTCAGGCAATGCCTAGGGTGATCACAGTCCTTTAATCAGGGCAAAAATTAGATTCATATTAGTCTAATTTCATTTCCTTTACCGCTGACAAAGAATGGACAATGCAGATGCTAGTCGACAGTTGAAACATGGTGCACTTGCTCCAATACTGGTGCCAATGGGCTCAATTATTCATTTCTACTATTTTTAATTTTCAGGGAGTGGCAATGTGGATGGTTGAGAGGGAAAGGAGAAATGAGATTAATTGGATAAACCCTAATGATGAAGAACCTGAATCTTTCTCGAAAGGAGAAGAGATACAAAGTCCAAATAGAGAGAACAAAAATAAACAGACCGGTTCAGTAAATAGAATTTGTCTTTAACGATCTGATGTTTTATAAAAAAATCCCCTCAAATATTCATAGACATAAGCGTTTTCACCTCATTTTGCATCAAACCAAGAAAGATTGCTCTTCGTTTTTCAACTACTGGTACTTTAGGTCAAGTTTAAGGGACAGGAAGAAGTAGTGCAAACAAAACCAACTGTTGCATATTCTTAAATCAAAGATGTATAAAGACCTGTCTCTGCCTCACAAAGGCTTGCAGGCTTTTGTTATCTATCTGCCAGGGAGAAGATAAAACTCTTAAACTCCACAAGGGACTAACTGATAGACATAGGCTCACTAGGGGCATTGCTGTTTATGACACATATAACACCACAACTCTCTACATGTCATTCAATTTAAATCCAAGCAGACATTAACTAACACTTTTAAATTGCTATTTAGTATCAACACCAGCACTAAATATCGTACGTGTATTGCATAAACTGATAATGAATAGGTCCTGTTTGGGTAATTAAGCATTTATAGAAGACAAACTACAAATATTTTAAGTTTGTGCATTTCATATGTGTATTGGACTGAAATAGAATGTTATTTACAGTACTATTTTAAAAGCAGTCTTTTACCAATATGTTGAAATACTGTGCTTTTACTGTTTTAATATTTAAATTTAAATATATTTTACACATATTGTCAGAACAGGTAGCAGTTCTAAGCATATATTTTCCCGTTCATTTCACTTATATGCACAAACTTGGACTATTTACTCCAAAAGTGTTGTACCACTGCACAAAAAGAGTGCATACTTTCCACACTATTAGTTTCACTTTATTCTATATCCATGTTCAATGAACTGGTTACTTTGCTTGTTGATGAATCCAGATTTGCTGGAATCAAAAATGTCACTGACACTTTTTGGGATCAGTAAAATCAGGCACCCAAGACAGCCCAGAAACACGGGTATAGGCCATGTAAAATGACATAAAGATTTCAACATTTGTGGGATCTAAATTATGCAAGTCTGCAAGAAATTCAAACATTTTTTGGTTCTTCATGCTCTTACCTTCACACCACTAATGTTTTACTTCACTGCCACTTTTGCGTTACGTAGTAAAGTAACAAAGGATAGATTTTTTCTTCTCAAGTTGGTATGAAACTCATCTTGTGATGTTGCCATTATTCATGCCAGCAAGCAATTCAATATGATACCTATATTGCTATCTGATATCTGTGGGGAACTGGAGATTTGTTTGGGTTCTGCAGATATAATGGAAACATTCTCACTGGATTCTCCTGTGTTGAGTGACCCAGCCATTCTACATCAACAATTTAATAATATTTTAATATGCTTCATTGATTTATTTAGTTAGCTACACATGGCACACACTGCAAGAACTATCAGCAAGAATGGCTCATTGAAAAATGTTCCAAGTTTTCATGAGTTTGTTACAACAGGGACAACATATTAAAGGTACTTGCTGAGCTAAAAAGCCTGCCTTAACTTATGTACAATTCCAAAATATAAGTCTTTCCATTTATTAATATTTTTTAATACAATTAGTTGAATGCACTTCATAATTACAAAGACTCAAAGTTATCACTTACTTTTGCATATCCAATAAGACTGATATTCTTTATGGAGCATCGATTTAGTTTACCAAAGAACATAGAGCATAGAACAGGACAGCACAGGAACAGGCCCTCGGCATACTACGTCTATTCTGAACACCATGCCAAGACAAACTCTTATCTGCCTGCACATACTCCATATCGTTCCATTCCTTACCTATCCATGTACCTATGTAAAAGTCTTTTAAAGACCACTATCGTATCTGCCTCTACCACCACCCCTGGCAGCGCAGTCCAGGCCACTCACATAATGAGTGTAAAAACTAGCCTATCACATCTCCTTTAAATTTTGCCCCTTTTCACCTTAAAGCTGTGTCCACCAGTATTTGATTTTTCCAACCTGGTATAAGGTTCTAGCTGATTACCCTAACTACGCCTCTCATCATTTTATAAAGTTCTGTCAAGTCTTTCTTCAACCTCCACCATTCCAGGGAAAACAAGTCTGGATCAGTCTGAAGAAGGGTCTCGACCCAAAACGTCACCCACTCTTCCCTCCAGAGATGCTGCCTGACCCACTCCAGTATATTGTGTCTGCTCTGGATCCAACCTCTCTCTGCTGCTAATATCCTCTAATCCAGGCAACGTCTAGTAAAGTCTTCTCCACACTTCCACAAACCCTCCACATCCTTCCTGTAATGGGGTAACCTGAAACCAGTGTGGGCAGCATGTTGGCGCAATGCTGCCTTACAGCACCAGAGACCCGGGTTCGGGTGATGTCTGTACGGAAATTGTACGTTCGTCCCGTGACCGCGTGGGTTTTCCCCGGGTGCTCCAGTTTCCTCCCATGCTCTAAAGATGTACAGGTTTGTAGGTTAATTGGCTGGTAAAGTTTGTAAGTTGTTTCTAGTGTGTGTAGGAGAGTGCTAGTGTGTGTGGTTCGCTGGTCAGTGCGGGCTCGGTGGGTACTATATCTCTGAACTAAACTAAAACTAATCTGCATGCAATACTCCAGATACGGCCTAGCTAAACTCTTAAAGTCTTATTAATGCCTATAAAGTCCTACCAGTTCCATTATTTTCTCCCCTGATAGTGAGCCTACTGTCCTGGTATCCATAGACTGTTTCCCATCCAGATGTCAGCCAGCCCTGAAACTGCTTAATTGAATCGCTACAAGGATACGATTAAAAGGGATTTTAACGTTGGCACTGACAACTATGAAGTGGCTGCTGTGGACCGGGGGAGGTGGAGAAAGGACCTCCAGGCAGGTATGAAGCACCACAACAGCATGTGGTTCAACTTCACATGTGGAAGCTGTGGGGAGGGGTGGGGTCTGTCTATCAAGGATAGGCCTAGTCAGACACGGCAGAAAATACGATCACAGATGAAATGTTCCGCTCCACAAACAGGCCAACATCAAAGCTGCACCATCATCTCTCGCAGATGGACGGATGCTGGAACTAGGGTTCTAGAGAACAGGACAGGAATGAATACCCATTGATATCGATGATGCTATGATTTCAGTGCAAGTATAATCTAAAAAGGCATTTGCTTAAATTGCGTCATGCAGTACAACTAGCATAGAAATAACCAATGTTTTGTATTATAATTCACACAAAAGTGGCATTCAAGAAAAGATTATTAAGGGAAAATAAAGCAGAAATGTAACGTTTCTGAATTTCCCATAAAGCATGTACAACTTTGACCCACAAATTATAAAATATTTAACAACAATGTTTTGGCCAATCTGTATTCTTAGATTTTAATTTTCAAAAATTATCTTTTTGAAGAAAGATGACCTTTTGGGTATCAAGGGAATTTATGAATATGATATTTTTGTAGGAACATGACAGTTAAGTAAAAGATAGAACAACATTAAACAGTCAGAATGTGGTGCAGTGGTAGAGTTGCTGCCTTACAGCACCAGAGAGCCAGTTTCCATCCTGACTAAGGGTGCTGTCTGTTCGGAGTTTGCACGTTGGATGGGTTTTCTCCGGGTGCACTCGTTTCCTCCCACACTCCGAAGACGTACAGGCTTGCAGGTGAATTGGCTTTGGTAAAATTGTAAATTGTCTCTAGAGTGTAGGACAGTGCTAGTGTACAGGGTGATTGCTGGTCAGCGGGGACTCGGTGGGCCAAAGGGCCTGTTGGCACACTGTATCTCCAAAGGCGGGCTACAGACACTCTCTGGCAAGGACCAAGCCGGGGGATTCCAGCTACATGCCAATGGCACGCACCAATGCACACCCCCAACAGGGCCAGGAGACCGAGGAATCCAGCAACTATGAAGGTACGAGTAACTGGACTTGTCCAGGATATAACCTCTATAGGTCAGTCACCGGTCTGGGGTAGGTTGCAATTGTTCTATGATGAATGGTGCTGCATAACATCAGATCTATTCATACTGGACAGTATCCGGGGGTCTCGAATCGAGTTTATCTCGGAAATACATCCACCCGTACAAAATACACCTAGTCGGGTATTGGTTTTTTTCAAAACCAGAAACTCTACAGGTGAATGATGAAATTGGAATATTATTCCAAAAAGGGGTAATTGAAAGGATGGCATATCAGACAATATATGTCAGCCAATGTCCAATATATTCCCCAGGCAAAAGAAGGATGGTGGGTGTCGAGCCATTCTGGACCTAACCCGACTTAACTCTTAAGTCCAGCATAAACATTTTAAAATGGAAACTTTCAGTACTGCTAAGCAACTGGTATCAAACGGGTGTTATATGGCAAGCATAGATCTGAAAGATGCATATTATTCAGTACCAATTCATCACCAATATCGTAGATACTTAAAATTTAATTGGATGAGACAGCTGTGGCAATTTAAAGCTTTGCCCAATGGGTTAACCTCAGCCCCTAGGTTATTTACAAAATTGTTGAAACCAGTATTAGGGCTACTCCGCGCTCAGAATCACATTATGATGGCATACTTGGATGATGTTCTGATCATAGGCAAAACTCAGGAAGCAGCTGTGGAATCGGTTTCAGTTACCAAACACCTGTTTGAGAGGTAATGTTTCCTCATCCATCCAACTAAATCCAAATTAGTACCATCTAGAATGATTGACTATTTGGGATTCATCATTGATTCAACTAACATGTCAGTGACTTTGCCTACGGCCAAAACTGTAGAAATGATGGAGGCCTGTAGCTATCTGGGAGTTGAACAGCAACCCTCCATCTGACGAGTAGCTAGTGTTATTGGTAAGTTAGTGGCAGCTTTCCCTGGAGTGCAGTTCGGGCCTCTGCACTATCAGAATGTGCAACGAGCCAAGGAACAAGCACTCAAAGAACATGCAGGTCATTCCGATAGACCGATGCAGTTGCCAGCCGAAGCTATCGCCGAGTTGCAATGGTGGATAACTATGCATTTCGTTGTCTCTGTACTGTACACTGACAATGACAATTAAAATTGAATCTGAATCTGAATGTCTCATGAGGCACCAGAGACATTCTGACTCAACAACCTTCAGTTATTGTACAAACTGGTGTGAGTGCTTCGGGATGGCGAGCCACTGATACCGAGGCTAGCTGTGGCGGCAGATGGAATGTGCAAGAGGCATTAATCCTGCAGAGGAATGGGATAAACTACTTAGAATTGCTGGGTGCATTCTATGGCCTAAAAGCAGACTGTTCAACAATGCATGATTTACATGTTCAACTCCAGATTGACAATACCACAGCTGTTGCACATACCAATCACATGGGTGGAATTAGTCAGTATCATATGATAATCTAGCTAACCTCATCTGGCACTGGTGCATCATGAGAAACATCTGGGTCTCAGCTATCTACCTACCAGGCAGAGATAACGTGGTGGCAGACAACAGGTCACGTAATTTTAATCACAACACAGAATGGATGCTGAATCCAGAAGTTTTCAAAATGATTGTCACCCGGTATGGATTGCCAGACATGGATCTGTTTGCATCCAGGTTAAATCATCAGTTACCTAAATACGTCTCATGGGAACTGGATCCAGGGGCAGTAGCGGTGGATGCATTCTCGCTACATTGGGGTCGTACGTTCTTTTATGCTATTCCCCCATTCTGCTTCATTAGTCAAAGTCTCACCAAAATGGAGTAGGACTCCACTTCAGGCATTTTGGTAGTTCCAGACTGGCCCACACAGCCATGGTTCTGAGACTGATGAAACAGCCATTCATGACTATTCCCAAATGCAGCAACTTGTTGGTTCACCCTGTGACAGGAGAGAGTCACCCTTTACATGATCGTATTAATCTGTTGTTTTGCAGATTCTGATCAGACCATTCCAGGGGCTCGGACTATCGAGTAGGACGGTGGATGTGATTACTGCGGCCTGGAGACATAGTACTAAAAAACAATATGGGTCTCATATTAAGAAATGGGAGATGTTCTGCTTACAGTCAAATATATCTTGTCATACTGCAGGCATACCTGATGTATTGGAGTTCCTTGCTACATTGCATTTTGACGAGCAATTGAGCTAAAGTGCCATTAATAGTGCTTGAAGTGCCTTGTCCTCCAATTTATGGCAAGGGTTGGGACAACACTCTGTCGAATCTCATCCATTAGTGTCCCGATTCATGAGAGGTATTTTTAACAAAAACCCTCCCAGACCTAGATATACGGAAATGGGATGTGAGCATAGTTCTCACACTGCTTCGGCAATGGGATCCAATTACATCTTTGTCTTTCCAGAAGCTAACGCTCAAAGTGGTCATGCTCATGGAACTAGTTTCAGCGCAACGGGTCCAGACATTGCAAAAGCTCCGACTGGACAGCATGCATTCTTCTGTAGATAATATTACATTCTATGTATATGATCTAATCAAACAAAGCAGGCCAGGGACGGCTGGAACCAAAATACGTTTTAAAGCATACCCCATTGACCTGAGGCTATGTGTAGTTACGCACCTGAGTCAATATATCAAGGTCACCAAGAGTCTCAGAGGCTCTGAAACAGCGATGCTCATCAGCCACAAAAAAACTCATAGAAAGGTGTCAGTACAAACTATTTCTAGATGACCGAAACAGGTTTGGATTGTGCTCGAGTAGACACTGATGTGTTTAAATCTCACTCCACCAGGGCGGCGTCAACATCTGCAGCGAAGGCGCAGGACGTGCCTTTAGACCAAATCCTCGGGGCCGCAGGATGGTCCAGTGAAGGAACCTTTTCACGATTCTATCATAAACCTGTCCTTACAGTGGAAGGATTTGGGCATGCTGTTTTGGGTTCTATTTGAGTTCTCCTTTGTAAGTTCCTCCTGGGAGAGAGAGGTTATTGCTGTTCTTTTATTATTAAAAATGTTCATTGGATAATTTAAAGAATTTTCAATACATTATTTGTTTATCCTGTGTCAACCGAAGCAGTGTGTCGTATGGAACTGGATCTACAGCATGAAATCACAGAGCTTTGAAATCTTCACGGAATCGCTCACGTGACTCCGAAGTAAAATAGTAAGATTAAACGAGAACTTACCAGTTTGAAGTTTGATCTTTTTTTATGAGGAGTTACGGTGAGCGATTACATGCCCTCCGCTCCCGGCCCTCATAATCGCAAAGATCATCTGGTTGTTCTAGTCTTCTGAGTCTTACTATATCACTTTGACTGTAGTTACTGTGATTTCACGCCATTGCTTTGAAGATTGACGCGCATGCGCACTGGCGGGGCTTCTTCACATAATCGCTCACCGTAACTCTTCATAAAATAAAGATCAGACTTCAAACTGCTAAGTTCTCGTTTAATCTTACTATCATTCTGCTATTATTTTATTACAAAAATGCTAAATGTGTCCTTCTCAAGTCAAGACTCTTCTTCAGACTTATTTATATCTGGATTCTGGATTTTACCATTTATGTAATGATTTAAATGTGCTTCATAGAATCATAGAAAATAGGTGCAGGAGTAGGCCATTCGGCCCTTCCAGCCTGCACCACCATTCAATATGATCATGGCTGATCATCCAACTCAGTATCCTGTACCTGCCTTCTCTCCATACCCCCTGATCCCTTTAGCCACAAGGGCCACATCTAACTCCCTCTTAAATATAGCTAATGAACTGGCCTCAACTACCTTCTGTGACAGAGAATTCCACAGACTCACCACTCTCTGTGTGAAAAATGATCTTCTCATTTCGGTCCTAAAAGACTTCCCCCTTATCCTTAAACTGTGACCTCTTGTTCTGGAGTTCCCCAACATCGGGAACAATCTTCCTGCATCTAGCCTGTCCAACCCCTTAAGAATGTTGTAAGTCTCTATAAGATCCCCCATCAATCTCCTAAATTCCAGCGAGTACAAGCCGAGTCTATCCAGTCTTTCTTCATATGGAAGTCCTGCCATCCCAGGAATCAGTCTGGTGAACCTTCTCTGTACTCCCTCTATGGCAAGAATGTCTTTCCCCAGATTAGGAGACCAAAACTGTACGCAATACTCCAGGTGTGGCCTCACCGAGACCCTGTACAACTGCAGTAGAACCTCCCTGCTCTTGTACTCAAATCCTTTTGCCATGAATGCCAACATACCATTCGCTTTCTTCACAGCCTGCTGCACCTTCATGCCTACTTTTAATGACTGGTGTACCGTGACACCCAGGTCTCGTTGCATCTCCCCTTTTCCTAATCGGCCACCATTCAGATAATAGTCTACCCTCCTGTTTTTGCCACCAAAGTGGATAACCTCACATTTATCCACATTATACTGCATCTGCCATGCATTTTCCCACTAACCCAACCTATCCAAGTCACCTTGCAGCCTCCTAGCATCCTCCTCACAGCTAACACTGCCCCCCAGCTTCATGTCATCCGCAAACTTGGAGATGTTGCATTCAATTCCCTCATCCAGATCATTAATATATATTGTAAATAGCTGGGGTCCCAGCACTGAGCCTTGCGGTACCCCACTAGTCACTGCCTGCCATTCTGAAAATGACCCGTTAAAGACCCCTGTCTCACGGTGCGAGTTGACACACGAGTGACCCAGAGTGACAGACTCGTGGTTGTGTACGATATTCCAAGTTGATGTGCAAGTGTTTGAGGCGAGTTCCCACGGGTATGGTAATCTGCGATGTTCCGAGATTATCTCCAGAGTTACCAAGTTCCCCTCCCGTTTGCTCTTGAGTTACCAAGTTCCTCTCCCGCTCAGGGAGTGTGTTGTTGCCGCAGTCCGGGATTCGCATTTAAAGCACTCGGTTATCTTCAGCAGTTCAGGTGAGGACAGGTTTGGGGGGGGGGGGGGGGGGGCGAGGGATGGTGGAATTGGGAGAAGGCAAAGACTATGGGTGGGGAGGAGTGAGATGGGGGGGCTAGGAACGGCATCTGCGAAACGGGTAGTCAACCTTTAGGGTCCCGGCCCGAAACATCCCTATACATTTTATGATTTCCCTCCAAAGATGCAGTCTCCCGTGGTTTGTTTGCACAACTCTCTTCCCTCTCTCTCCCAACATTGGGGGGGGGGGGGGGGACGACAAGACAGTTTAAACGGACCTTACCCCCACTTCATGCTTCTGTTGCGCATAATTCAGCAGTAAAACCTCTCTTCCCCTTACCCAGCGACGCCTGATTCCTCGCACCCCCACAAGTTCACATCGACGAGGGAAGAATGAGCAGGGAGTCTGAAGAAGGGTCCCGACCCGAAACATCACCCATTCTTTCTCTCCAGATGCGATGCCTGTCCCGCTGAGTTACTCCAGCATGTTTGTGTCTATCGTCGGTGTAAACCAGCATCTGCAGTTCCTTCCTACACACGGACAGTGAAGTGCCTCGGCCAAATTAGGAACATTAGGATTCTCTGATATGAAGGTAGTCTGGTTTGCGTTTCTTACACTTGATCATATCCGAAACTAAAGTATAGATAGACACAAAATGCTGGAGTAACTCGGCGGGACAGGCCGCATATCTGGAGAGAAGGAATGGGTGGCGTTTTGGGTAAGTCTGAAGAAGGGTCTCGACTCCATTCCTTCTCTCCAGAGATGCTGCCTGGTCCACTGAGATACTCCAGCATTTTGTGTCTATTAAAGAGTTCCCACGGTAGACGCACGAATCACTAAACTTAACGCACGGGCCACTACGATATAACTCTGAGTTTAAATGATTCAATTTTAAACTTGACCACGAAATTTGACTCGTGGAAAAAGTCAAACATGTTTGACTTTTTTCACGAGTTCACAAGTTTCACAGGTACCTGCCGTTAGCGCCACGAGTGGACAAGTTGATCGCGCGAGTTCCGACGTTCCCGCTACGTTGGCTGTACGTGATCACCACGAGTGAAAACTCGGGGTCACTCGTGGGCCAACTCGCACCGTGAGACAGGGGTTTTACTCCTACTCTTTGCTTCCTGTCTGCCAGCCAGTTCTCTATCCACATCAATACTGAACCCCCAATACTGTGTTCTTTAAGTTTGTATGCTAATCTCTTATGTGGGACCTTGTCGAAAGCCTTCTGAAAGTCCAGATATAGCACATCCACAGGTTCTCCCTTATCCACTCTACTAGTTACATCCTCGAAAAATTCTATAAGATTCGTCAGACATGATTTACCTTTCATAAATCCATGCTGACTTTGGCCAATGATTTCACCACTTTCCAAATGTGCTGCTATCCCATCTTTAATAACTGACTCTAGCATTTTCCCCACTAGCGATGTTAGACTAACTGGTTTGTAATTCCCCGTTTTCTCTCCCCCTCCCTTTTTATAAAGTGATGTTACATTAGCTACCCTCCAATCCTCAGGAACTACTACAGAATCTAACGAGTTTTGAAAAAGTATCACTAATGCATCCACTATTTCTGGGGCTTCATATCATAATTGTCATTTCCTACTTTTCGTTCTGAGGGTTCTTCATCCAAACTGATTGATACTTCCCCTGACATTCAGGCCCTGCAAGATGATGGCAAATTGAAACTAGCTACGAATGAGGATATCGTTATGCAGTAATTAAGCTCAGTATTAGTTTTATCTGAGTACATTATTAGAAATTATTCACTCCTGATTGAACAAGACTGAACTTTACACTGTGTAGCTTAAACAGGGAAAGTTGTAGCTGAAGTGATTTCTAATGATCCCCTTTGTAAACACGGCAACTACACATCCCATTAAGAGTGCATAAAATCGCTGCCAACAACTTACAGATTTCTACATTTAACTGAAGTATGGATGCTAGAAATGACTGTCAGCTTAAACACATTAATGTGTTTTTGTCATTGTAATTATGGGGTACGGATTTTCAAGTTACGATCCTAATTGTCAAAGTTTGCACTTGAAGATGTCTGTTTTGGATTGACTGCTATTATTAGTAAAGAACTTAGTAAATGATTATTTTTATTAATTAATTTAAAAAATATATATATTAATGAAAAATCTAAGGTCAAAAGCCTCATAGACATTATTGTCTCTTAAAACATTATTGTTCTGTGCCGAAACGTTGCCTATCTCCAACATGTTCTCCTGAGATGCTTCCTAACCCACTGATCTACTCCAGCACCCTGTCTTCTATTGTTCAGATTAATATTGGGCTATGATTGTGCGAATGATCTGAACTGTGGCTGTCAAGCAGGGTAATACGGGGACAAGTAACTGACTTGTCACGTGGCAAAATAATGAACTATAATACTAGCTACTAGTTCAATAGGATTTATTGTACTCAAATTCAGTCAGTAAACCTATCCCATGGAGTTCTTTGAGTGCTTTTGCAACTGTCTTATACCACTGGCACATTATGGCCTCATTTTTGCTTGGACTAAGATGATAACATTTAGATTCAGAGGGATAAGTATGGCTCAGATCAATTAAACTGTCAAACAGTGGCACTTGTCAAGGTGTAGGGTTGCATTAAATTATTCCAGCGTCATTGTTCCCTTAGAAATGTTCCCATTTGCAACTTCATCAGAGGCATGGCATCAATGGACAATCTGTTCCTCATGGATTCAAACCAAAAAAATATATCTTATCCTCCAGCTCAGGCCAATCATCATTACCATCCATTGAAAACAAAAAGTACATTTATCAACTCAATTTCCATCAAATGATATCCAGAGTTTTGTAGTGATTATTATCTAGCATACTTCTAATATCCAATTTGTTATCAATTTGTAAACATAGCCTCCTTTGTTTCCAAACAGTAAGCAATTGATATGCCCAATGGCAGGAATATAATTAAACAGAAGAATAAGCAAAGCATGTATATTGAGCAGAGTTATAAAATAATGTTGCATCTTTATGGAGACGCAAGAAATTGCAGATGCTGAAACCTTGAGCAAAACACAAAGTCTGGAGTAACTCAGAGGGTCAAACAGCATCTGTGGTGGAAATGGATAGGTAAAGTGCTGGGTGAGGACACTTCTTCATTTCATTTAAATAGTGTATTTAATAACCTCTGGAGGTTCCAAAGCATTTTGTAGCCCATCACATCCTTATTGATTATAGTCGCTGTTTAGTTTAGTTTAGTGTAGTTTAGTTTTGAGATATAATGTGGAAACAGCCCTTCGACCTACTGAATCCAAGCCGACCAACAATCACCCATACACTAGTTCTATGTTATTCCAGTTTCGCATTCGACATGTTAGAGACCTTTGCAGAAGCCAAGTAACCTGCAAACCAGCACGCCTTTGGAGTAACCGATGCACCTGGAGAAAGCCCATGCGGTCACAAAGAGAACGTACAAACTCCATACAGGCAGCATCCGTAATCAGGATCGAGCCTGGGTCTCTGGCACTGTAAGGCAGAACTTCTACTGCTGTGCCTCTATGCCCTATTATAATGTGGACAATAGTCGTTCCTACAATATATACTAGCAATGTTACAAAATTTTGAGATTTTAAAAATCAAGTCTGCAATTTATCCCATCAGATAAAGCATGAAAATAAGTTTAATTTGACACCTAATTCACTTTCATATCTTCAGTATTAAAAATGTTATGGGCATTTTCATACTCGGAAGTTAGCATCTTATTCCCCATTGCCTTTCCATTGACTTAACTCAAAAGCTGTGATCTAGGACAGTCAGAATCCCATAACTTTCCTAAAAATTAAGAGAATTCAATGAAATTTTCAGTTATTATTGATTGAAGCATTCTGAAACAAATATGAAACAATCTTACTTGGATGACCTGAAATGAAAGCATATAATTAGTTAGTTACCTAATTGTAGCTAATTACAAAATTCAATTACTAGATCTAAACATCTATCCATTTCTTAAGAAAAGATAAACATTTTTAAATTGCCTAAGTGACGAAGTAACATTCACACAATAATTCACAATATAACATTATTTTTAAATCTAATTTTCATGAATTTATAGGCCAAATGGAAGGAATTTAGTGTTTAATTCCCGTAAATTAATGGCCATTTAAATTAACTTGCGAGTGGTTTTAGTGGAACGCGGTGGATTGGAACGTTGGGGTTTGCGGTGAATTTAACCCACAGTCGGCAGGAAAAACACTGCCGGTTCGTATATATTTTTTGTCCCCTTTTCGTAACATGAAAATTTGATTAAAGGCTTCCTAAAAACCACATTTTTATGTAAAAATAAACTGTGTACTTTATTTTATCCCCTACGTAAAATCCTTCCCGTTGTCGGCGCTCACGGCTTTAGAAGATGATTTTTAAATTACTCTTGCTAGTAAATGATCTAGTGTAGTTTAAAAATACCTTCATAAAACAAATGTCGGAGCGATTTCTCTTGAGCAACGAAATCCCGTGAGATGGATCGACTTGCCCTGTCTGGTGAAAAACGGCATTTTCAACTTGCCCCCCTCTGAAAGGCGCCAAAGTCGCGCACACGGGGAGCGGCAGAACTACAGCACCGCTCAAGGTAAGTTTTGTAACATACCTATATATACCGTTGGTGGAATGGATACAGAGGCTGTGGAGTGGTGGAGCTGGGGATGGAACGTACAAATAGCAAAACATACTTTGGGATTTATTTTTGAAGTATGAGCTGGACTTTTGGTGTGAAGTGGAATAGGTAATACAGCTGCTAGTTTAACACATGCATTAACTCAATTACACCAAGTAAATAACCCTGATAAGATAATGGATAGAATAACATTACATTGCTCTATTATTAGTTGATACCAACAAGTGTGATACTGCTCCCAGATTCCAGAACATCTGGGCCAGATTATTTCTCTATCCACTGCAGTCAATTTGAACACATTTTAATAAAGATTCAAGAATTTAAAGAGGTTATAGAGAAGATTTACAGAAGTGGTACTCTGAGAGATCCCACTATATAGAAATAATGGAGAATATGGTATTGTTATCTCTGGATCAAATAATATTAAAGGCAAATATAATAGTGCTCCAAATTAAGATAGGGTTTCTTATTGTAAATCAGGAGAAGCCATTTCTACTGGCAGAGTCTTTTGATAACAAGAGAAGCAGACTTAAGGTCAGTCACACATTTACCAGAAGGGAGGTGAGAGAAAGTTGCTTCTTCCAATTATATATTATGACCTAAAATTCACTGCTTGAAAGTAGATTCAATAAGAATTGGTGTGTTCTTCAAAAGGAAAAATATAGAGCCATAGGGAAAATGCAGGGAAGTAGGACTAATTAGAAAGATCTTTCAAAGACCAAATAGCTTTAATGGGCTGAAGTTTCCTTCTCAGTTGGGTGATACCATGACTTCTGACACGCAAAAAAATCATCTAACACTCACATACCTCTTTGGCCCAGATAAATCTTGAACACCAAGGTAACTTCTTCTTCTTCTTTCGTGTGGCGTGCACAGCCTAAAGTTGTAGGACAAATTGTTCTATTTGATCTTCCGTTTGTGCATGTCGAGTTCATTGCATTAATCGAAACAGGGTGGACCACGTGAAGGTTGCAATCTTCCACCCCACCAAGATAACTTAAATAAGGGAAGTATACTCTTCCTCCTAATCAGCACATAATCTAATCTGCTAGTTATATAAAAAAAATAAAAACACAACATGGATAAAAATGATAGTAGATAAGATAAATACATTACCATACTAAGATACAAGACACTGCTGCTGCTGAAATCTTGCGAAAAAATGCTGGAGGCACTCTCAGCCTGAAGAAGGGTCCCGACCCAAATTTTGCTGACCCTCCATAGATGCTGCCTGACCCATTGAGTTCCTCCATCATTTTGTTCTTTGCTCAACACCAATGTGGTTGCCCCACTATTTTTCAATCATTTTAATACTACAAATGCATTTAGCATTATTTTTCAAAGTTCTCAAGATTTGGGAATTTTAGCTTTGAATTGGAAACTTGACAATGTCTCCACAAAGTATCTGTGTTCTGTTTGGGAAGTGTCTGTGTCTTTCATGGTTGAACAGCTACAAGTGAGTGCTCTCTGTGTGGTCAGGGTGTTAAACTTGTAACCATGTTGTATGTGTGAATGAGGTGAATCTTCTGAACATTAGGTGCAATGACACTGATGGAATTTGATGATAGATGACAGTGGGGGAATGGGAATGAGGGATGCAGTTCATTAGTCACTCACAGGTATTCACAGACTTCGACAACGTATCATAGGTTGTAAAACCCCTTCGGCACAGCATCCAGGACTTTGGAGCTTAAATGATGGGTTTGACCTCTCTGGTTTTCTGTTCGCATTTCCCTATCATTGTACCTCTGTAGGACCCCATCTTTCAGAGAATGTGAGTTATCGCCCTTCCTTTCCACACTCTTCACCAAGACATCCAATGCAACATGTAAAAATCTAGAGGCCTCCCCCCTCCCCCTCCCCCTCCCACCGCCCCAATGGTCAGCCATTCTTTACTCTTTCCCAGGTGATTTTCAGTAGCAAATTCAATCCAGTGGCTGTCCTAGACTCATAGAGCCATACAGTGTGGAAACAGGCCCTTCAGCCTAACTTGCCCACACCGACCAACATGCCCCATCTACATTAGCCCCACCTGCCTGAGATTAGCCCATATCCCTCTAAACCTATCCTATCCATGTACCTGTCTAAATGTTTCTTAAACATTGCGATAGTACCTGGTTCAACTACCTCTTCCGGCAGCACATTCCATACACCCTTGTGAAAAAGGTACCCCTCAGCTTCCTATTAAATCCTTTCCCCACCCCCTCACCTTAAACCTATGTCTTTTAGCTCTTGGTTCCCTTACTCTTTACGTCTATCTGATCTGTTCCTCTCATGATTTTGTACACCTCTATAAGATCACCCCTCATCCTCCTGCACTGCAAGGAATAGAGTCCCTGCCTGCTCAACCTCACCCTATAGCTCAAGCCCTCGAGTCCTGGCAGAATCTTCATAACTCCTCTGTGCACCCTTTCCAGCTTGACCTTTCCTATAACATGCCGCACAAAACTGAACACAATACTCTAAGTGTGGTTTCATCAAAGTCTTATACAACTTCAACATTACCTCCCTACTTATATACCATAGGAAGTCAACACGTCTTCCTATTTAAGATGAGCAGATGAGGTTTAAGCAGTGCATAAATAATGATGTGTAGCCCCTTGCTGATGCGCACAGCTAGTGAACAGGGTGTTTGGCAGTGGCTGGACACAGTAATCAATAGTATGAACAGTCAGCACAAAGTCAGTGCAATTCATCGAAACAGAGCAAGTTAATCACGTGTCAGAATCCCTGCACCAATTTCAGATCTTATCCAATTTAATCACCAGCTTTTTTTTCGAGGTTTTCTTTTTTCATAAATTCCGTGGCTTTTGATGCCAATTTGTCTATAAATCTGGCTCCTCACTGAATGAATTTGTGTCCACTTTAATCACTGTCCATTCCAAAAGATGCCAATGTCAATAGTGGGGCATTTTTGGTTACATCTCTTGTCAATCATTTGAAATTTGCTGATGGTCAGACTTTCAATTCTTTTGTTCTTTTTTGCTGAGTCCCCATTTCATGTTTAATGTTGTAAAGTCACAATTTTATTTTTAAAGTGCACGATAGATTTTATAGAGCAATCGTGTAATTTCCATAATCAGGACAGTTATTTGATGATTAACTGCTCCCCCCTTAAGATGCTTAATATCATCATTGTAATACATTTTTGGCCGTGGGTTTGTACCAAATTTTATACAATTGTGAGATGTCTACCACAGTCCATAGGTTCCTTCTATTGCTTTGTGCCGCTGTCATGTAAAGCGCAGATGTTAACCCCAAATCAAAGCTGTCAAAAGATTTGGTTAGAAACTTCAAACAGCACTTAAAATAAAACCGTAAATTTGGCAAGAAATCAGTTCCAAAAAACAGGTGCGAACCTCTCCCCTGATGTGAGCCCAAGCTTTTCCCTTTTGGATAACATTATTTGAGAGTTGCTGTGCTCTGATTTCTGTAAAAAGAACTTTGACCTTTGCTTATTAGTTTAAAAACAGAGTCTTGTGAACGTGAACAGAATTACAATATGCATTTGCTCGGGATCTATCCTGACAGCAATGGTTTCACATCTGCCTCTTATTTAGAATTGGCATCTTTCATCCTGCTAAACCTTATCGTGAAGCTTAGTCTGAGAAAGAGCATCAGTGACAGATTTGCTTCTCATATATTGAACCATTTCCACACTGCGAAATGAGTTTTCTGGTTATATGGTGGACATATGATAAACATTTTACTTCTATTCGTTTCATAATTTAATTGACAATATTTTCTGTAATGCATTTTATAAATTACTGGAGCTTTGGAGCTTGCATGGAAAGAAAGAAACATGTACAAATTTCCAAGAAATAAAAAAACTGTTGGAGGAACTCAACGGATCAGGCAGCATTCATGGAGGCAAAGAAATGGTCGCCGTTTGGGGTCGTGAACCTGCATCAGGGCTCATACAAATGCAAATTTAGGTTTAGGTTTATTATTGTCATGTGTAGCGAGGTACAGTGAAAAGCCTTGTTTTACACGCTATGCAATCAGATCAGATCAGTACAATACATAAATATAATCGTCAATCTCGATTACAGATATAGATGTTGCAAAGGGAAAGGTAGAAAGTGCAGAATATTGTTCTCAGCATTGTAGCGCACCAGTTCTTTAGACTCCAATGTCTCCAGTGGGGTAGAAGTGAATGGGACAATATCCGAGCTTATGGAAGGACTTTTCAGAAGCCTGAGGTGAAGAAGCTGTTCCTGAGTTTGGTGGTGTACACTTTCTGTGCTTTCTGCCAGACAGGAGCAGGGAGAAGAAGGAAAGACCGGGGGTGGGACAACCTTTTGATTTGCTTTTCTGATGCAGTGTGAAGTGTAGATAGAGTCAATAGTGGGAAGTCTGGTCTATGTGATGGACTGGGCTACATCTACTACTCTGCAAGTTTCTCGTTTCCATAATTTATCCACGGAGTCCTGGCAAACAAGGCTTCTTACAATCTGCTGCCCAGAACCGTTTATAATCCTCACAGCATGAGGATTTTGTGCAGCTACGTTATGTTCTAAGAGCAGAGCGGTAGAGTTGCTGCCTTACAGCGCCAGAGATCCGGGTTCGATCCTGACTGGTGATGTCTATACGGAGTTTGTACATTCATGACCTCATGGGTTTTCTCCCACACTCAAATAACATACAGGTTTGTAGGTTAATTGATTTTGGTAAAAAATGTAAATTGGTCCTAGTTTGCAGGATAGTGTTAGTGTACAGGTATGTTGATCGGCATGGACTCGGTGGGCCGAAGGGCCTGATTCCACATTGCTTGTTACCCTGGTCAGACCACAAAATTCGGCATGGCATCTGGCTTGCAGTTCTCCTGTGTGTCCCATACCAGTCGAGGTTTGCCCCACCATTAGGCTCACTGTCATCAAACCTGCTGCATTCATATTAATACTTTTGGCATTCACATCACTCAAAATCACTCAGAACATGTAAAAACATGTTTTAAAGCATTCACCACCAGACTCAGGAGCAGCTTCTCCACCTCTGTAATCAGCCTTCTGAACAGTCCTTCCATAAGTCAGGGCACCTGTCCAATTTATCTTCACTGCATTTTTGTCGTAAGTTCATAAGAATTGGGCCATTTGGCCCATCAAGTCTACCCCGCCATTCAATCATGGCTGATCTATCTTTCCGCCTCAACCCCATTCTCCTGCCTTCACCCCATAACCCCTGACACCTGTACTAATCAAAAATCAATCAATCTCCACCTTAAAAACATCCATTGACGTGGTCTCCACAGCCGTCTGTGGCAATGAATTCCACAGATTCACCACCCTCTGGCTAAAGAAACCCTCCCGCCACTGGAAATGGTGCCCTACAATGTTGAGAACTATATTCTACACTCTGTATCTACCATTTTGCTCTACCTATTGTCACTTGAGCTTGTATGGAATAATCTGATCGGATTGGATAGCATGCAAAACAAAGCTCGGTGCATGTGACAATAGTAAACCAAAACCTAAAATAAAATTAACCAATTAAAATTAAAAGACTGAACACACATACTAAAACAAATAAATAAATTTACTTATTTAAATTAATAAAATCCTACCCTCTGGCAGCCACCATCTTGTCTGTACACTGTACTTGCAGCAAGGAAATCTGCCTGGAGTTTTGAAGGCAAATTCCCCCAGCCAAGAACCAGGAAGTGTGTGGAAATTCATGCTGCAGTCCTGTTCTCCCACCAAGAAATCTGATTCCATAGCATACATGCCTTTAGCCAGCACATGGCCATTTAAAACAAAAATAATTTAATTAAACTACCTGTTTACAATGCCACTCATTTTGTACCACTACAAGATATGATTAAGCAGCTTTCGGGTCCATTTATGGAGGAAAAATTCTGGAGTTACTCAGCGAGTCAGGCAGCATCTCTGGAGAAAAGGAATAGGAATGGGTGAGTGGGCAGATGGCAAATGCAGTTTAATGTGGATAAATGTGAGGTTATCCACTTTGGTGGCAAAAATAGAAAGGCAGATTATTATCTGAATGGTGTCAAATTGGGAAAAGGGGAAGTACAATGAGATCTGGGTATCCTTGTTCATCAGTCATTGAAAGTAAGCATGCAGGTACAGCAGGCAGTGAAGAAAGCGAATGGCATGTTGGCCTTCATAACAAGAGGAGTTGAGTATAGGAGCAAAGAGGTCCTTCTGCAGTTGTACAGGGCCTTAGTGAGAAAAGGAATAGGTATTCATTTTTTCTAGAGATACTGCCTGACCTGCTGAGTTACTCCAGCATTTTATAATGTATAAACCAACATCTGCTCTTCCTTCCTACAATCTGTTCGATTTAGTCTTTAATAAATGAAGTGAATTCACAAATCCTTCTGGAACATCACCAGCAAGATTATTTGTCTAATTGCTAATTTTGCCTCCAAGTGCTTTGCCATTTTTGTAACCGGGTTAATATTTTATTATCACTTCCATAAGCTAATAAATTCATCTGAGTAGATTTTATCAATTGGCATTTGAAACAATATAAATCTTACTTCAACTTCTTAATTGCCCCTTGGGATCAATGCGGTTCAGTTGAACTCGAGTTCTATGGGTTCTCAGAACCATAACTGTACAACACTAGAGAGCATAGTTATAAGGCGAGAGGGAGAAAGTTTAACAGAGATGTGCAGGGCAAGTCTTTTACACAGAGATTGGTGAGGGACGCATTGGTGATAATTCGTGGATGCATTGGTGATCATTTTCCAATGTTCTATCGATTCAGGATCATTTCCTGTGGATTGAAGGGAAGCTAATGTTATTCTACTTTTTAAGAAAGGCAGGAGAGAGAAAACAGGGAAATATAGACCAGTTATCCTGACATCGGTGGTGGGGTAGATGCTGGAGTCAATTATAAAAGATAAAATAGTGGCACATTTGGATAGCAGTAACAGGATCGGTCCGAGTCAGCATGGATTTACGAAGGGGAAATCATGCTTGACTAATCTTCTAGAATTTCTTGAGGATGTAACTAGGAAAATGGACAAGGTGAAAGCCAGTGGATGTAGTGTACCTGGACTTTCAGAAAGCATTTGATAAGGTCCCATATAGGAGATTAGTGGGCAAAATTAGACCACAAGATATTGGGGTAGGGTACTGACATGGATAGAAAATTGGTTGGCAGACAGGAAACAAAGAATAGGGATAAACGGGTCCCTTTCAGAATGGCAGGCAGTGACTAGTGGGGTACCGCAAGGCTCGGTGCTGGGACCACAGCTATTTACAATATACTTTAATGATTTAAATGAAGGGATTCAAAGTAACATTAGCAAATTTTCAGATGACACAAAGCTGGGTGGCAGTGTGAATTGTGATGAGAATGCTATGAGGATGCAGGGTGACTTGGACAGGTTGAGTGAGTGGGCAAATGCATGGCAGATGCAGTTTAATGTGGATAAATGTGAGGATATCCAATTCGGTGGCAAAAATAGGAAGGCAGATTATTGTTTGAATGGTGGGTTACACAAAAAGCTGGAGAAACTCAGCGGGTGCAGCAGCATCTAAGGAGCGAAGGAGATAGGCGACGTTTCTTCAGACTGGTCAGGGATCAGGGAAACGAGAGATATAAACAGTGATGTGGAGAGATAAAGAACAATGAGTGAAAGATATGCAAAAAAGTATTGGTGATAAAGGAAGCAGGCCATTGTAAGCTGTTTGTGGTGTGAAAATGAGAAGCTAGTGCGACTGGGGGGGGGGGGGGAGATGGAGAAGGAATGTCAGTGCCCGATGGCTGAGGTATAGGTGGGGAGGAGGCAGTCTGGGTTAACAGAATTGAGAAAATTCAATGTTTAAGCCCAGAGGATGCAGACTCCCCAAGCGGAATATGAGGTGCTGTTCCTCCAACTTGCGGTGTTGCTCACTCTGGCCGTGGAGGAGGCCCAGGACCGAGAGGTCGGATACGGAGTGGGAGGAGGAGTTGAAGTGCTGAGCCACCGGGAGGTCGGGTTGGTTATTGCGGACCGAGCGGAGGTGTTCGGCGAAACGATCGCCTAGCCTCCGCTTGGTCTCACCGATGTAGATCAGCTGGCATCTGGAGCAACAGATGCAGTAGATGAGGTCAAGTTGGGAAAAGGGGAAGTACAACGAGATCTAGGGGTTCTTGATCATCAGTCATTGAAAGTAAGCATGCAGGTACAGCAGGCAGTGAATAAAGCGAATGGCATGTTGGCCTTCATAACAAGGGGAGTTAAATATAGGAGCAAAGAGGTCCTTCTGCAGTTGTACAGGGCCCTAGTGAGACCACACCTGGAGTATTGCTTGCAGTTTTTGTCTCCAAATTTGAGGAAGGACATTCTTTCTATTAAGGGAGTGCAGCTTAGGTTCATGAGGTTAATTCCTGGGATGATGGGACCGTCATATGTTGATAGAATGGAGCGGCTGGGCTTGTATACTCTGAAATTTGGAAGGATGAGAGGGAATCTTATTGAAACATATAAGATTAATAAGGGTTTGGACACGCTAGAGTCAGGAAACATGTTCCCGATGTTCGGAGAATCCAGAACCTGGGGCCACCGTTTAAGAATAAGGGGTATGCCATTTAGAACAGAGATGAAGAAATTTGGAAGATTTTCCAGGGATATTTTTCTTTGAGATGCCTGGTATAAGGAGTCCGGTGTCAGCAGCATACAGGAGCACAGTGATCACTGCTGATGAGTAACATCAGTTTTGTAAAGGGATCTAAGGACTTGCTTTTCAAATGACATTTTCCAGCATGTGGAACTCCATGTAACTAATACATAGCGGTCCATGCAGCATCTCTGGTTGGAAGGAATGAGTGATGGTTCAGTTTGAGACCCTTCTTCAGGCAGGTTTTGACCCAAAATGTCACCCATTCCTTCTATCCAAAGATGCTACATGTCCCACTGAGTTACTCCTGCATTTTGTGATGATCTTTGGTGTAAACTAACATCTGCAGTTCCTTCCTACACATAACTGATACATAGATGGCTTTCCTTTGCTGTAGAGATCACACAGATAACATTGGATTTTTGTTCATTGTTGTGACATGTACTTAGCAGTATATGGTTTGTTTTCTCACAGCTTTTTAGTGTGCTCTGATAATGGGGGCACACGAAGATTGGACACAACATTTGCAAGTAAATTTCAGAGACCAACGTTATTTACCAGAATAAACAGAGACCACAATTGCACAGAATTCACATTTAAAAACTTTAGCCATCCATAATAGAAACATATAAACATAGAAAATAGGTGCAGGAGGAGGCCAGTCGACCCTTCGAGCCAGCACCGCCATTGTGATCATGGCTGATCGTCCCTTTTCAATAACCCGTGCCTGCCTTCTCCCCATATCCCTTGACTCCACTAGCCCCTAGAGCTCTATCTAACTCTCTCTTAAATCCATCCAGTGAAATGGCCACCACTGCCCTCCACTGAAAAAGTTTTTTCTCACCTCAGTCTTAAATGACCTCCCCTTTATTCTAAGACTGTGGCCCCTGGTTCCGGACTCGCCCAACATTGTGAACATTTTTCCTGCATCTAGCTTGTCCAGTCCTTTTATATGTTTCTATAAGATCCCCCTCATCCTTCTAAACTCCAGTGAATACAAGCCTAGTCTTTTCAATCTTTCCTCATATGACAGTCCCGCCATCCCAGGGATTAATCTCGTGACCTACGCTATAATGTGTGAAAACTGCAAGATTAACCATATAAAAATGGTTCAATGCTTTTATAAAATGTGTGATAAAATGAAGAAATATTTATGGCAACACAGAGATGAGCAAAAATCTTTTACACATTAAAGTCTGCATGGAAACATTTTAGAGCAAGCAAATTGCATTGACAGTAATGTGTGTGACTTCAGACAACATGGAGCATAAAGGATTTCTTGTGCCATTTTCTGCTCAGGATTATTTGAGCTCAACAGACCATGACGGCAGCAGAAAGTCTCTGCCATGTCATTGTACTCATACCAGTCTCAGTAACATCTAATTGCTCTTCCAGTAAACTCAGGAATAACTATGCACGATGAGCATCACAGAGGCCATCCTCCAGAATTTGGAAAAGGGGGTAAAGAACTGAAAACTGAGAAGTGGAATAAATAATTGCAATTGTTATGCAAATGTCTTTATCATCACTTTTAAGCTTAAGCTAGAATGGCCCACATTCTATCACTTAAACATTATGATGAGGGTTAGAGGTGGGTTGTGGTGGTGTAGGGTATTAAAAAAATGCAATGATTTGGGTATAAAGTGCTGGACAAACTCAGCGGATCCAGCAGCATCTCTGGAGAACATGGATCGGCGATGTTTCGGGTCAAGACCCTTCTTCAGATGCTCGTTTGAATTATTGATGTAGATGCAAGCAGCGTGCCAAGAGTGTCCCGCTAAGCCAGCCCTGCCCACCGCTGCAGACCAATGACGGGAACGACGACGCTGAGGGTGAGGAGGGACCGTGAGCAAGGCGGACATCGACAGTGAGGACGACCACCGAGAAAAATGGAGGACCTGGCGGAGGGGTGGGGGGGTTGCTGCTGCTACGTGCAACAGCAGGCAGTAGATAGGACTGCTCGGTACTTTTGTAACTTTGTCCGTGCTAAAACGTGGCTTCCTTGGTTGTATGCTTCCTTGGTTGTATGCAAAACAAAGCATTCCACTCGGTACATGTGACAATAAAGTATCATTCATTCTGTTGAAGAAAGGAATGAGAAGCAGAGGTAGAGATGCAGTGGTAGTAAATGAAGATGGTAATAACATGGTCAAACACAAAGTGCTGGAGTATCTCAGTGGGACAGACTGAAGAACGATCCAGGCTCAAAATGTCATCTGCCTATTCCCTCCACAGATACTGCCTGACCTGCTGAGCTACTCCAGCACTTTGCTCCAGATTCCAGCATTTACAGTTCCTGTGTCTCTATGATAATAGCATAGCCTGCCTTTAACTTCTCCCACCCCATGGAATCAAGGAAGGTTGCTGTTAACATGGGAGGGGGCATTTATTGTCTGTGGTGCCTTCTGGACATGAAATAGGTTTCATAAAAATATAAATACATTTCAGACCCAAAATATTCACAGTTTCTCTTTCCACAGATGCAGTCTGACATGCTGATTTTTCAGCAATTCTGTATTTTTAATTGAATGGAATTGAAAGGTGCAGCTAGAGAATAGGCTTTTCAGCCCACTTAGTCCACACTGACCATTGATCACCTATTCACACTAGTTCTATGTTATCCCAATTTCACCTCCCCTCCCTACAGATTGGGGGAAATTTACTGATGCCAATTAACTTACACACCCGCACATCTTTGGGATGTAGGGGAAAACCGGAGCATCTGTAGGAAAACCACACGGTCGAAGGGTGAATGTTTAAACTCCACACAGATAGCACCCCAGGTCAGGACCGAACACGGGTCTCTGGCGCTGTGAGGCAGCAACTCTATCAGCTGAAACCAGCTTTTGTTTCCGATTTCCAGCATCTTCAGGTTTTTGATTATCAATTGGTACCACCTTCTCCAGAATAACTAGGCGTGAGTTTCATATGGTGCTTTTATGAGGGTGAGGCAGAGAGGGAGCTTCTAAGAGAGCGATACGTCTTTTGCAACTGTTTAATCAATCCGTCACTCAGAATTAGTAGGTCAATTTTACTCTCCGTTGGACATGTCATTTGGTTTTCTGGTAAGGCTTGGAGAAGGAACATCATTTTGAATCTGCTCGCCCAGAATGGGATGTACTGAAGATAGACACAGAGTACTGAACCTGCTTTGTTCTGGCCTTTTCTTACCTCTAGTTCCCTCCCCTCTACTTTCAGTATGAAGAAAGGTACTGCCCTGACTTCATCCAGTCTTTTTCTCCAGAGATGCTGCCTGACCTGCCAAATTGCTCCATCACTTTGTGTCTATCTTCAGTACATACCAGCATCTGCAGCTCTTTCTACCCTGAAAGAGATGTACCTGTGCACACTCTCCTGACCAGCCAGAACAAACACTGCTGCAAACACAGGGTTACTCAGAACTGGCAAATCAACTGGAAGTTTATTTAAAGGTCACGGCTATACCAAGGGGTATGTTTTACAGTCACCTGTGGGCTTTCTTTTTCTGATCTTAGATACAGCGCAGATGCAAGCCCTTCGGCCCACTGAGTCTGCACCGACCTGCGATCCCCATACACTAACACGATCCTACACACTAGGAATAACTTACAATTTTTACCGAAGCCAATGAACCTACAAACCTCTACATCTTTGGAGTGTGGGAGGATTCCAAGGCACCCGGAGAAAACCCATGTAGTCACTGGGAGAACGTACAACTCTGTACAAACAGCAGGCATGGAGAGGACTGCGGTCTATAACATCGTGAAGCCACAGTCCCCAGTAAGAAGAGGCCGATTCAGGACCTCCAAGCCATGGGGTGTCTGTCCGTCCCGACGTCAGAGTTTTGAGCATCCCGACGAGAGGGCTTATACATCGGGCCATCCGTAGCAATGACTATGGAGGGTTTATGGCCCTGATCACAGGTGAACAAAGGAGGAGGACTGACTGTAGCATTGTTACAAAACCTACCATCAGTGGCGCTGCAAATCTGCCTGCTGCCTGTGCGTGTGATTCCGGAGGCTTTGGGGGGGGGGCGGGATTAAAATGCAGGTTTGTAATTGTTCTGCAATCCCACTCCCATTTTTTTTTAAGTTGTTGGTCGATTGCATCGCTGGATTGAAGTTAAACGCGACTAAAAACGCCTTCAACGCCTTCAACATCACGGATCTCAAGTGCAGGACAAAAGGTATGTCGTCTATTTTCTTGCTTTTCTTGATTTTTGGTGTGGCTTCATTTTAATCTGCTGATGCAAAAAAATGTTATTTAGGCCCAGATACAAATCGGCCATGTCTTGCCTGCTGATAAGGGGCTTAAATCATGGCAGCGGCCACATTCCAATCCAGAAACATCCACTCTCAATATAATCACATTCATTATTGTTTTGCACAATCATGTCATAAGAACATCTAAATCATCTATATTTTGTGTTATTGTCTATCCGTGATCAATATTTTCATACTAAATATCCACAGTACAGTTTTAGTCAGATGTATTGTGCAAAAAAATAATGATTTTGATTATCTTGAGAGTGGATGTTTCTGGATTAATTTATGGGAATTAAACCTTAAATTCCTTCCATTTGGCATATAAATTTATGACAAAGTGAGATTTAAAAATCATGTTATATTGTGAATTCTTGGGTGAATGGGATCAGTTTGTTATTTGTTATTTGGATACTTTGGCTATTTAAAAAATGTTAGCCTTTTCTTAAGAAATGGATAGATGTTTAGATCTAGTAATTGAATTTAAATGAATTTAATTGATTCGATGAAACTAATGAATATTAATTTTTTGTTAGGTATTTACTATTTGTTTTAACGTTTATCTTTATCATTTCTGCAAATAATAACTTGTTTCTGTTAATGCTGTTTAGTGGATTTTTTTCTTTACATTTTAAACAGATGTCTCCGAAGAATAAATGCAAAATTGTCAATCCAAATACCCAGCCTGGCATAGCTAGAGTTCACCTTGAATTTCTCTGTCATGCCCGAGTCTAAGAGGGATGTTATAAATGGACACATCTTGTACTTGTATACCTCGTTTGGAAAATGTCTGTCTGACTCGGTGGGCTGAAGGGCCTGTACCATAAAGACCTGGTCTTTTGCTAGAAATTGTAATTTCTTTACCTGTCTGGTATGGACTTACAGCATATAATACAGTAATATTAAAGTTCTGATCTTGGGAATATAACATTTTTGAATTTTCAAGGCTGTCTGTGTGTTTATTACTAATTCCGTCACAACAGTCAATTTTGTAATTAGCTACAGATTCAGATTCAGATTTCAGATTTATCTTTATTGTCATTCAGACCATTGGTCTGAACGACATTTCGTGCCTGCAGTCATGCATATATTACAAGTAACAAAAACACACAATAAACACAAATTTAACATCCACCACAGTGAGTCCACCAACACCTCCTCACTGTGATGGAAGGCAAAATTCTTAGTCTTTGTCTCTTCCCTCCTTGTTCTCCCTATGCGCTGAGGCGATCCAGGCCTCCGATGTTGTGACCCCACCGGGTGTTGGTAAGTGAGTCAGTCCCGCGGCTGAATCCGAGCTCCGTGAACGGGCCGATTCAAACTCCGCGGCCCGGGGCAGTCAAAGCTGCCGAAGCTGCTGCCCTCCAGTCCAGCGGACGCAGCAGTTGTTGCGGGAGCTCCAGAAAACAGGTCACCAACCTGTGACCTGCGAGCTCCCAACGATGTCGTCCACTGGGCCCGCGGTCGGGCCTTGGAAGCCGCGCCGCCACAGCCGCCGCAACACCAGAACACCGCTATAGCTCCAAAGTCAGGCCACAGCTCCAAGTCGGGCCGCTGCCGCTACCAGAACGCCGTAGTGCTGCCACAGCTCCAAGTCGGGCCGCTGCCACTGCCAGGTCAGGCCAGTCGGGCCACTGCCGCTGCGGAACTGCCGCTGCTGCGAACATTGCCCGAGGCCGTCAGCTCCGCCATTAAGCCTCAGCGCAGACAGAGACAGGGGACACGACAAGAAAAGGTCGTATCCCCCCGAAGGAAGAGACTAAACCCTGTTTCTCCCACCCCCCCCCCCCCCCCCCCCACACTTACACAATCTAATAAACTAACTAAACTAAACTAAACTAAAACAGACATAAGCAAAACAACAAAAAAAGAAAAAAACAGACGGACTGCAGGCAAGCCACAGCTATCAGGCAGCGCCGCCACTTCCGAAATTACAATTAGGTAACTAACTAATTATATGCTTTAATTTTAGATCATCCAAGTAAGATGTTTCATATTTGTTTCAATCTATAATAACTGGAAATTTCATTCAGTTCTCTTAATTTTTAAGAAAGTTATGGGCTTTTATGTCAATTGACTGTGCTCGAACACAGCTTTTGTGTTAAGAATGGAAAAGCAATAGGGAACAAGATGCTAATTTCCGAGTATGAAAATGACCATAACGTTTTTAATACTGAAGATATGAAAGTGAATTAGATATCAAATGAAAGTTATTTTTATGCTTTATCTGATGGAATAAATTACAGGCTTGATTTTTAAAATCTCAAAATTTTGTAACATTCCTACTGACTGAACGCTATTGCCTTCCATCACAGTGAAGAATGGTGATTCCACTGTAGGGGATGTTCATGTTATATTCTATGGTGTATCGTGTTCTTTTTTATTCTGTGGCTGCATGGTAAATCAAATTCCACTGTACCTTAATTGGTGTATGTGGCAATAAATGTAAACTCGAACTTGAACTACCCGTAGTCGGGATCAAACCCGGGTCTCTGGGCCTGTAAGATAGCAACTCTACCGCTGTGCCCCGGTGATCTGTTAAAGCTACATAGAATTTGCAGCTAGATTCTGGCGAATTGACCCAGCCAATGTAAACCTGCATTTATGTTTCACTCAAGCCTCCTTTAACTGTATTTCATCTAATGTAGGTAGACAAAAATGCTGGAGTAACTCAGCGGGACAGGCTGCATCTCTGGAGAGAAGGATTGGGTGATGTTTTGGGTCAAGACCCAGTTACTCCAGCATTTTGTGTCCCGCTGAGTTACTCCAGCATTTTGTGTCTACCTTCGATTTAAACCAGCATCTGCAGTTTTTTTCCTACACAGGTACATGGATAGTATAGGTAGAGAAAGATATGGGGCAAACACAGACAGGTGGGAATACTGTCGATGGAACATGTTGGTCAGTGTGGGCAAGTTGTTTCCGCACTGTATGATCCTATGACTCTATGACTGTGACTAAGACTATGACCTGTTTCAGTGGTACTGAAAAACAGCAAACATAAAAAATGTCCAAATTTTGTTCAGGAACAGAAAATGGATCTATCGTTTCTCTTTCACATTCTGCCCAATTTGAGCATTAATTGGGAACAGAGCATAGGAAATGTAGACTTTATTCTAATCACACCCATTGTTTGTTGTGAAGAAGTGAAAGTGAGGGAGAGATGATAAAAAATATTTTTGTGGTTAAGTCTGCTTTCATGGTATAAAGTAGGAATGTGTTCTGTCTAAGCATTGTACGGTTCCAATCTGTGTTGTAGTTATTATTAACAAGTCAAACTTGCAATCATGCACAAAGAGCCATTTGCTCATAATAACAAAGGTAATTTAAGGCTTTACCAGAGCTGGTGATGAATATAATGTATCTACAAAAAGAAAAAGAAATAAAAGATAGACCAATCATTAAAGAAATTGGTAAGGCCAAATATCCTGCTTTTGTTTTTGTTTGACTTCAGTGTATGTGACTTGTTTGCACTGTTCTATTCACTGATGCCATGTACAAGGATTGTTTACTATAACCTTGTAATCAAGCAGCCATATTACTGACGATAACAAAATTGCTGCAATTTTGGCTGAAAAGAAACCGCCTGAAATGGATTGGCTGATGCTTTAGTTGGAGTGCAGTATCCTATTATCTTTATTTGTAATTTGCTTTCAAGAACTTATGATTTACATTTGAGTTGGATTTATGGCATTCAGTGTATCATCAGCTTGAAATGACCTCGCAGGTCTTCGGTAGAAGAGGGAAAAATTGCATCTCTCTCCAATTTGAAATGATGCATGTGAGGCTTGAGGAAAAATGATTTGCAATTAAAAATGAAAGACCTGAAATCATTTGTGGTAACACTTTGTGAACTGAAATTGTCCAATGTTTTAATTTTTTTCAGCATGTCACTGGAAGTTTTTATACATTAACATAATGCAAGTGACTTCTTCAAAAAGAAGAGGGAAAATGTGAGACTTTTCTGGTGCTCATTAAAGCAAAAAGGTTGACAACATTTGAAAGTGAGTCATTGTGGACTGCGGCCGGTGATAATATTAATTAGATAAAACACCATGTAAAATGAAGGGAAAAAATTGCAGGCAATTTAAAACTTTTAAAATAATATAGTGACACTATTGGCCTCACAGCGCCAGAGACTTGTGTTTGATCCTGACCTCAGGTGCTGCCTGTGTGGAATTTGCAACGTTTGATCCAGGTGCTCCAGCTTCCTCCCACATCCCAATGACGTGCAGATTTGCAGGTTAATTGTGCTCTGTAAATTGCCCCTGGCGTGTAGGGAGTGGATGCCAAAGTGGGATAACATAGAACTAGCATGAATGGGTGATCAATAGTTGGTGTGAGAGTGGTGGGCCGAAGGTCAGTTTCCATGCTGCATCTCTAAACCAAACCAAACTAATATCTACATGTGGATATTTTTTTCTCTGATGCATACCTGCAACAAGGAATATATAAACCAAATGAATCAACCCATGATGTTATGGTTGGTTCTATCACAGGTGCACATGTTTATTTCCGGAATCTGGACTGAAACCATGAGGTGTGATATTTGAAAAACAAAAGGAGATTTGTTAAAATGGTAGCTAAAAATGTAATACACATATTTGCTCACAATGACAAAAGCAATTTAATGCATTACTGGATCTACTGTGGTTATGGTGCGCCTGTCGAAAGTAAATAACTAGTAGACGAATTGTTTTAAAAAAAAGGTCATCACATTTCCTTTAATATTGCAGAGCATAATTACAGCTTTCCAGCATGCTGAGAGGAGTGATTTACTTGGCCAGTTTTTTACTGTATTTTTGTAATCTACATGCTTCCATCGAATGTGTTTTCACAGCACAAATCTTTGTCCAAATTGCTATTATGCAGACCGAGAGTTGACGATATATGTCCAAGAGCCCAAAACAATTAGGGACTGTACCTAGCCAGCTAAATAGTATGTCGACACAAAGTGCTGGAGTAACTTAACGCGTGAGGCAGCAACTCTGGAGAGAAGGAATGGCCGACGTTTCAGGTCGAGACCCGTCTTCAGACTGATGTCATGGGAGGGGGCGAGACAAAGATAGAATGTAGTCGGAGACAGTAAGACTAGTGGGAGAACTGGGAAGAGGAAGAGAGAAAGCAAGGGCTATCTGAAGTTAGAGAAGTCAATGTTTACACTGCTGGGTTGTAAACTACCCAAGCGAACTAGGTGCTGTTTCTCCAATTTGCGCTGGGCCTCACTCTGACAATGAAGGCACAGGAGAGAAAGGTCAGATTGCGAATGGGAGGGGGAGTTGAAGTGCTGAGCCACCGGGAGATCAGGTAGGTTAAGACGGACTGAGCAGAGGTGTTCAGTGAAACGATCGCTGAGCCTGCGCTTGGTCTCGCCGATGTAGAATTTTGGATATTCTTTATCTTCTCTCTCCCGCTTTCACTCCTTCACAATAAAATATGGGTGTGGTTGGAATACAGTCTGAATTTTCTATGCTATGTTCGCAATCAATGTTGAAATTGGGCAGAATGTGGAAGAGAAGCGTTGGATCGATTTTCTGTTCCTGAACAAAAATTTGACATTTTTTATGATATATATATAAACATCATTAAAAAATGTCAAAATGTTGTTCAGTTTATATATAATATATCAGTTTCCCTTGAGAGCTTGGATAAATTTCAGTTTTACAGATACAGCATGGAAACAGGCCCTTCAGCCCACCGAGTCCATGCTGATCATTGATCACCCGTTCAGACTAGTTATCCCACTACACACTAGGGGCAATTTACAGAGGCCAATTAAGCGGGCGGCCATGGTGGCACAGCGGTAGAGTTGCTGCCTTACAGCGTTTGCAGTGCCAGAGACCCGGGTTCGATCTTGACTATGGGTGCTGTTTGTATGGAGTTTGTACGCTCTCCCTGTGACCACGTGGGTTTTCTCCAAGATCTTGGGTTTCCTCCCACACTCCAAGGACGTTCTGGTTTGTAGGTTAATTGTCCCTAGTGTGTGTAGGATAGTGTTAATGTGCGGGGAATATTGGTCAGCGCGGACCTGTATCTCTAATCTAAACTAAACTAAACCTACAAACCCGCAAGTCTTTAGAGACACCTGTTGGAAACCCATGTGGTCACAGGGAGAACGTGCAAACTCCACACAGGCATTACCTGAGGCCAGGATCAAGCCTAGGACTCTGGTACCATGAGGCAACAGCTCTACTGCTGCACCACTGTGCCAACCTTAAATTTCAATATACCTGTATTCAGTGTATCTTTCATTCCTTTGTTGTGAAAAATGAAATTGTAATATATTCAAAAGTGGAGCAAACTGAACTTTGTATATTTTTTAAATTCATATCCATTACTTTAATATTAAAAATGAACAGTCAGTTGAAAAATCCCCATCAACAAAACAGCTTCAGTGCAAGTAAACAATTTTCTATCCTCAAATTACTGCCTGACTTAAAAATACTTCTTATTAAAATCCATTGTGCACAAAGCAATATTTTGCAACACAAGCAATATTTTATTCAGCAGTTTATCTAAATTTCTAGGGGTGTTTTGATAGGCCTCCCATTAGTGAAGTAAGTCGACAGATTATTGCCTAAAAGGTCTGTGCTTTGAAGACCTTGATACACCCATCTACCCATTGTATCTGTTCTCCAGGGCAGGAGAGAGTTTGTGCAGTGTGCTTGTCATCCATCGTTGCATTGTCTAATCCATATCTTGAAGAAGCCAGCCACACAATTGGGCTTTTTCTCCAAAGAAATGTTACGAATGACTGCCTCACAAAGAAAGCATTGTTGGTAATCTCGAGGAACACACATGCATCTGCGTTATTTTCTGGTGGGGATCGCCTACTATTTACATGCTGATAGAATAATGTAGGTTAATTCCCATTCCCAGCACAAAGGTGCTGGAACCAGAGAGATATAAGTGTAACTCTGGTCCCAATAGTATTTAGCCAACTCTGCGTGAATTTGTGAATGCCTTGCATTGAGAAATTGATTTTGTTTTATGTGTATACTTTGAGCGCCCTGCAGGGAGCTTGTCAGGTGAAAAGGATAATATTTAGCCCTTTAACACAAGCAGGATTTTTAAAACAACACCACTTAGCTGTAGAGCAAATATACAAAGCTTGTGTCGGAAGGAACTGCAGATGCTGGTTAAAACCGAAGATAGACACAAAATGTTGGAGTAACTCAGTGGGAGAGGCAGCATCTCTGGAGAGAAGAAATGGGTGACGTTTCTGGTCGAGCCCCTTCTTCAGACTGGTGAAGCTTGCTAATTTTGAAAATAGGCACAAAGTGCTGGAGTAACTCAGCGGAACGGGCAGCATCTATGGTGTAAAAGGATGGGTGATATATCGCGTCGGACCGTTTAGTTTAGTTTAGAGATACAGTGCGGACACAGGCCCTTCAACCCACCGGGTCTGCACTGACCAGCGATCCCCGCACACCAACACTAAGGATAATTGACACTTATACCTAGCCAATTAACCAAACCTTTACATCTTTGGAGTGTGGGAGGAAATCGACGATCTTGGAGAAAACCCACGCAGTCATGGGGAGAACATACAAACAGGCCGTCACTGGGTATTTTTAAAGCTGAGGTTGATAGGTTCTTGATTATTAAAGATGTCATAGGTTATGAGTAGAAGGCAGGGGAATAGGGTTGAGCGGAAAAACTAGATCATTCATGATCGAATGGCAGAGCAGACTTGATGGGTCGAATGGCCTTATTCTGCTCCTATGTCTTATGATCTTCTTCTTCTTGCGTATGGCGTGCACAGCCTAAAGATGTAAGACAACTTGTTCTGTTTGATCATCTGTTTGTGCACGCCAGGTTGATTGCATTTGATTGCATTTGTTGAAACAGGGTGGACCACGTGAAGGTTGCAATCTCCCACCCCATGTCTTATGATGAGATAATATAACAGGGCTTCAAGAATGTCATGCCTGGAACCCCTCAAACAAGGGCACCTGGATGGGAAATCTTCACCATCTCGTGATTAATAATGGAGTTTCCGGCTCTGCAGAAAATCACAAATAAGCAGACTAATGTAGCTGAAAAATTAAGTTAATTAATGTAGCTTCCACTGGTAACTATTTACACATGGTGTCATCCTTAATTTGAGAGACAATGTCTACTAGTTTATTTTCCATTAAACTTCCAACAATTTACTTGTTGGTTTCCGCACAAAATAAATAACCAAAGGATAGGCACCAGTTCCTCCAGCTTTAGCCATTTGGAAGAAATGACCCCTCAAACAGTGTGCTCGATTCCTGTAAACCAATGAACTAACGTCATATACTGTCAGTAAGATAGCCTTCATTTTACCTACCTTTTCTCTTCCAAGTCATTCATGGACATGGGCACTTGTATATTTTGCAGATACCATGCCTTCACGACAGATTCGGGTGGCACGATGGCGCAGCAGTTGAGTTGGTGCCTTACAGCGCCAGAGTCTCTGATTGAATTTAGACTATGGGTGCTGCCTATACAGGGTTTGTACGTTCTCCCTGTGACCGCTTGGGTTTACTCCAAGTGCTCTAGTTTCCTCACACATTCCAAAAACATTCAAGTTTGTAGGTTAATTGGCTTCAGTAAAATTGTAAAATTCTCCCTAGTGTGCAGGATAGTTCTAGTGTATGGGGATCGCAGTTCGGAGTGGACTGGGTGGGCTGAAGGGCCTGTTTCTCCATTCTTTCTCTAGACTAAACTAAACTAAACTAAACATTGCTTCGTTGGCCATCAGAAGTAAAAGAGGATGTACCGTGCTGAACCCCAGTAATAATTGCTCTTTCTGCGCTATTATGAGTTTTCACAATTAACTTTTAGTGCAAGAGAGTCGTGATTAGAGCTAATGTTGCCAGCATTTCAGAGTATATTGCATGTTAGTGTTACTGGATTAGTGGAGTAAATTTGAGTTTAAATTCTATCTGAGATAGGATAGGTTAATTAAATAAAACTCTAATCAGGTAATATTAATATCGGTAATCACCAGTACTTTATTTGTGATAGTACGTGCCAGTGTAGGTAACCAGCATCTCCAAGAAGGGAAACAACATTATTTTGTTTTCTAGCTATGTGACATATATATTTGTTAATCGTGCATACCAACACCTTTTTGTGTGCAAAGAAAGCACTGGTCACCACAAATCACCCAGGTTGTTCTCAAATTTAAGTCGACAATAGGTCTTTGAAATTAAAAGTAATTCTGTTTCTCTTTCCACTGGTGCTGTCTGTACTGCTGCACATATAGAGCATTTCTGTTTTTTTTTAATTTTCGATATCTGACATCTGCACAAAAAGGACACAAAGTGCTGAAGTACAAAGACATCTTCACTGTACCATAGTCTACAGTGGAGTTTCTGGTTTTGACAGAGCTTCTCAAATAAGATGACGAATTTGGCAGAAAAATTAAGTGCATTAATATGGTTTCCATTAGTAAACACTGAAGCCAGGGGGAGGAAAGTAGCAGGAGGGGCAGAGGTGCAGGAGAGAAATGGGTGGCAGTCCAGGTGGGACCCAGAGGAGGGAAGGGTGGGGGGGGGGGGGGGGGGGGAGGTAGGTTATAAAAGGAGGTGTGGGGAAAAAATAGAAGGGGTTAGTGAGAAGTAACCACCCCCACAGCCGCTACTGTACTCCCACTGGCTTCACAATCCCAAACTCTTCAAACCTGTTTCACACCTATTGTTCTTACCCCTGGCCTTTGTTCCAATCTGCCTGTCAAAAATTCCCCTCGCCTGCATTGACCTATTACCTGCCCACTCTCCCCTTTTCCATATTTATCCCCCCTGCCCTCCTCCTTTGTGTCCCTTTGTGTATTTACAAGCATCTACTCGTCTTTGTTTCTACATCCAACATTTTAATTTAGTTTTGTTTAGAAAAATAGTGTGTAAACAGGCCCTTCGACCCACCGGGTCCGTACCGATCAGCAATCACCCCGTACACTAGCACTATCCTGCACTCTAGGGACAATTTACAATCTTTACCAAAGCCTATTAACCTACAGACCTGTATGTCTTGCAGGAAACCGGAGCACCCAGGCAGTCTCAGGAAGAACGTACAAACTCCGCACATGGTCAAGATCAAACCTGGGTCTCGGGCGCTGTAAGGCAGCAACTCCAGCATTGCGCCACCATGCCATCTGCAGTTCTTTGGATTTTGGTTTAATAATGTCCTTTGAGGAAATTAATCTCTTGGCCACCTCAGCTTTGACTACACGTGACATACGACTCCCATCCTGCAGCAATGATATTGACCTTTATTTGGCCTCATTTATGCATTTGCAACAGTATACTCACGGGACACAGTTCCAACAGTGAACTCACATTCATCTAACCTTATAAAAATAAGCCCTCATCGCCAACTACCCACACACATTAAATTATGTCAGCAGTTAACTAATTGCACCTATAAAATTATACGATTAACTAATTATTTACAAGAACATTCATATATGCTAGATTTAATCAAACATGAATTAACTCATATCTTTAGTCTTCTCAGCTCCAATTGTAATGTGCAGGTCCTTTGATTCAATTCATTGCTCACCAATCCTTTGCTAACAGCAGTGGCTGGTATAATAGTGAGATTAAACGAGAACTTACCTGTTCGAAGTTTGATCTTTATTTTATGAGGAGTTACGATGAGGGATTACGTGAAGAAGCCCCGCCTGGCGCTGGATCGGCATACTTCAAAGCAGTGGCATGAAAAACACAGAACCAATAGCCGGAGTAAAATAGTAAGGCTCAAAATAGACTAGAACTACCAGATGATCATTTACATTATGAGGGTTGGGAGTGGAGGGCACGTAATCCCTCATCGTAACTCCTCATAAAATAAAGATCAAACTTCGAACAGGTAAGTTCTCGTTTAATCTCACTATTTTACTTCGGAGTCACGTGAGTGACTACGTGAAGATTTTAAAGCTCTGTGTTTTTTATGTCGTAAATTCATTTCATACGACTCTCTGTTTAGTCAAAACAGTAGTGAGTAAATAGTATTTTAACACATTGTTACAATTTATGTAATAAGTCCTTTAATTATAAAAAGAACAACTTTTTTAATAATAACCCCTCTATCGCAGGGGAAAATTACAAAATATTTGATAAATGATGTCAATGGTAACATAAAACGATAATATAAATCGATAATATAAACAAAGCAAGCATTTAAAGAGAACCCAGTACTGCGTGTCCAAATCCTGGCACCGTGACAACAGGTTTACTGTAGAACTTTGAAAAAGTTTCTTCTCTAGACCACCCTGTGGCCTCTAAAATTTGATCGAGTGGTACGTCCTGTACCTTCGCCGCGGATGTAGCTGCCGCCCTAGTGGAGTGAGATTTAAACACATCAATGTCTATTCCTGCTAGACACAAAACCTGTTTTAACCATCTAGAAATGGTTTGAACTGAAACTTTTGTATGTGTTTTTTTGTGTGTTATCAATAACGCTTTCTCAGAACCTCTGAGATTTTTGGTTACCTCAATGTATTGAGTTAAATGCTTAACTACACACAATGTTTCATCAACAGGATATGCTTTAAACATTACCTTCATTCCAGTTCTTCCTGGTCTGCTTTGTTTGATCAAGTCATAAACATAAAACACAATCTGTATTCACATGCATGCAATCCAACCTTAACAATTGCAAAGTTTGTACTCTTTGAGCTGATACCAATGCCATTAACATAACCACCTTGAATGTTAATTTCTGCAAAGACATTGAATTAATTGGAGTCCATTGTTTAAGCAAAGTGAGAACAATGCTAACATCCCAAATTTCTGTATATCTGGGCTTGGGAGGATTTTTATTAAAAATACCTTTCATGAATCGGGATACTAATGGGTGAGACCCAACTGGATCCCGATCCGAATTTTGTCCTAAATAGGATGACAATGCACTCCGAGCACAATTAATGGCACTATAACTCAAATGCTCATCAAAGTGTAACCCAGCAAGGAACTCCAATACATTTGAAATGTTTGCAGTATGATAAGATATCTTTGACTGTGTACAAAAAGCTTCCCATTTCCTTATATGTGACATATATTGTTTTTTAGTGCTAGTCCTCCAAGCTGCATCTATAACATCCATGGTCCTGTCCGACAGTTCAAACTCTTGCAATGGTCTGGTCAGAACCTGCAGATTAACAAATTCATATGATCATGCAATGGATGAATTTCTTTTGTTACAGGTTGTGTCAACAGATTGTCGCAACTGGGAATTGTCATACATGGTTCAATAATCATTTTTAGCATCAATGGGAACCATGACTGCGTGGGCCAATTTGGCACCACCAAAATGCCTTTGGCAGCGTCTTGCGCTATTTTCTTGAGACATTGCCCAATGAGACAGAATGGGGGAAAAGCATAAAAGAATGTATTCCCCCAGTGTAGCGAGAAAGCATCCACCGCTACTGCCCCAGGATCGTGTTCCCAAGACACGTATTTCGGCAATTGGTGATTCAATCTAGATGCAAACAGATCAATGTCCGGTACTCCATACCAACTGATAATATTTTTGAAAATTTGTGGATTTAACATCCATTCTATATTGTCTTTAAATATTCGTGATCTTTTGTCTGCCACAACATTGTCTCTCCCCGGGAGATAAATAGCTGAAAGCCAAATATTTTTTGCCATACACCATTGCCATATCTGGTTTACCAGATGATCACATGATATTGATCTGACACCACCCATGTGATTGATATATGCCACAGCTGTGGTATTATCTATTTGTACTTGGACATGCAAATCCTTTAATGAAGAGCAATAAGCTTTTAATCCATAAAATGCTCCCAGTAGCTCCAAATAATTAATACCATATGTTTGGAGCAACAAATCCTCTTGGACAGCCCATCTGCCTCCACAGCTGGTCTCATTATCCGTAGCCCCCCATCCGAGAGAACTTGTGTCAGTCTGTAAAAACACGACTGGCTGATGAACTAAAATGTTCTTAGCAGCTTGTGGAACATTCTCAATCCACCAATGTAATTCTGATAAAGCTTCCTTAGGCAATTGCATTGGCCTATCAAAATGGCCTGCTCGCTGAATTAGCGCTTTAGTTTTTGCCCTTTGAAGATTTTGGTAATGTAGACGACCAAACTCTACTGCTGGAAATGCTGCTACCAATTTACCAATACCCTTGGCAACCTCTCGGATGGAGGGATAAGGTTTGTTAATCAGGTTTTGACACACATTTGTCAAATCTAACACCTTATCCATTGGTAAAGTTACCAACATGGTAACTGAGTTAATCACAAACCCCAGATATTCAATGGTTTGGGATGGCTGTAACTTAGATTTTGTTGGATGGATCAGGAAACCCAACTTCTCAAACAAGCTAATAGTTGCTGAGACTGATTTTTCAGCTGATTCCTGATTAGCATTGACAATTAAAATGTCATCTAGATAAGCCATAACGATGTGTTTTTGTGCCCTTAGCAGTGCAAGTGCTGGCTTTAACAATTTAGTGAACAATCTAGGTGCTGACCTTAATCCATTAGGCAAAGCTTTGTATTGCCACAGCTGTCCCATCCATTTAAACTTTAAATACCTGCGAAAACTATGATGAATTGGGACCGAATAATATGCATCCTTCAAATCTATTGTAGCCATATAACAGCCTGGCGATACCAACTGCATTGCAGTGTAGAATGTGTCCATTTTAAAATGTTTATACTGGACAAATGTATTCAAAAGTGTGAGATCTAAAATGATCCTACAACCCCCATCTTTCTTTGGTCTGGGGAAAATGTTTGATACAAATTGTTGTGGATCCTCTCCTGTTTTCTCAATAACTCCTTTTTTACTCAAATTCTTAATCTCTTTGTCAATTTGAATTTTCTCAAGCTCTGAGAACATCAAAGAATGACTAGGCTCATTCTGTCCCAAAGGATCCATACCTTCCACAAAATCAATGGTAGATCCTAGCACAGTGTCTAATACAACACGATCAACTGTTATATTGTCCCATTCCTTATAAAACATTTGGAGTCTACCACCAATCTGTGGCTCATCCCAACATTCCTCTTTAATAGGATAATGTTTATGTACCTCTCGAACTGGACGAAATGATCTCCTTTTCCCAATGAATGGGCGTACATTTGGCTGTGTTGGCTGGAAATTTTTCCTTATCATACTCCTGCCTCGGCTTGTACCAGCTCCAAAATCAAATCCCCTTTTCATATAGCCAGTCCATCTCTGGCCAAAGCTGAAGGGTTTCATACGACCAAAAGTCTTTGCCTCTTCATCCATTTCTTTAATTTGCTTAGACAAATCCTCTCCGAACAAATAACCAGGAGTTTGAACATTGTTTGGTTTACACAACCCTGCAAATCTTGGATGTAACAGAGGCTGAATGGCAATCTTCCTCATGCAATTTATCTCAAAAAATGAGTTGCAAAATAAGGCCAACATATGTTTCTGCACTTTGGTCATTCCACAACCTTCCACTTGTCTACCAAATGCAGTAATGCCAGCTGAAATCAGCTTGAGGACTCTTTGAAATCGAATCTCCTGCGCCCGCATTATCGATGACATTGGCGCCCAAACAGCCGAATTCACCGTAGGTACCTTCAATGAGGCACAATTGATAGGTGTTTTATACATTTCTGCTGTCTCAACCATAACAGCTTCTTGAAGCGGATGAGAGACCATATAATTAATATTGGCCAACAGGTTATCTTCCATGGCCTCACCGCCTCCTCCAGGTATAGCAAAACTTTGTGCCACATCAGGCGCACCTGGATCCATATAATTGTATTGTGGTGTGTACTCCGGACCGCAATCACCACTTTCAGGGTCTGTCTCATACAGCCCTGGTACTCCTGAAACTTGTTCAAAGGAGACTTCCTCCAGTCCAATCCCAGGCACTGGAGTTTCAAATTCCCAATTCAAACTGGCACCATATTCTTGATATGGAACCCCCTCAGGGGCTGCCTGGGAATATTCTGGGTTCTTAGACCCTTGGTTGATAATAGTTTGGAGCATTTTCTCCATTTGGTCCATTCTGAGCCATAAGGCTTTTCTTTCTGGACCTTCTGAATCAGATTCATCAGAACCCACAGGCCTTTCAGATTTTCTTTTACATTTTTTAGGCACTGGGTTTTCCTCCAAAGTTTCTGTTTGTGGAGCAATCAAAGCCTCACTAACGGGTATTTCAACGGCGACCGGTATCGGAACCGGCTCCGCAATAAACTCTTGTCCCGACTCATCACCCCGGGACGCACGTTTTACCCGCTGTTTTTTGGCCTTCTCCATTTTGTTTTTTGCTAACTCCTCCTGGTTTACCCACCAGGCTACGGAGTTCTGGAACCTTGCCCTAAATTTTCGAAAACTCTCTTACCTGCGGGCCGGTTCCTTACCGCTGTGTGGGGCTGCGCTCTGCAGCTCTTTCTCTGCTGATAGCGTCGACGTAATGCCAATCCAGCGCCAGGCGGGGCTTCTTCACGTAGTCACTCACGTGACTCCGAAGTAAAATATTGTACATATAATCCTTAAAAATACACTCCCATCCATATTTACTGCACTCCACTGTATATAGAATGTACTGGAACAACCACAGTGATAAAGTATAGCAGTCTGTAAAATCATGACCCCAGATTCAAGAATACCTACTTCCTAGTAACCATCAGGCTTTTGAAAACTACACAACACTAAACTCAATTATGAACTATGGACTGTCTTTGGTGGCATGAAGGACTTTGGGCTTTCTTGCACTAGAATTGGGGTTATTACTTTATCATTTTTTGTTTATTACATGTTACCTATGAGTACAGACCAGGAATTTTATTGTTCCATTGAGGGAACATAGAAACATAGAAAACAGGTGCAAGAGTAGGCCATTCGGCCCTTCGAGCCAGCACCGTCATTCAATATGATCATGGCTGATCATCCAAAATCAGTACTCCATTCCTGCTTTCTCCCCATATCCCTTGATGCCATTACCCTAAGAGCTGCTGTATATCTACAGTAATTCCGTCTTGAAAACATCCAGTGAATCGGCCTCCACTGCCTTCTATTGAAACACTCTTGACTCTTGACTAGTTATCCATTTTGATGCATTATCATGGCCCAGCAGCTCAGTGACTTTCCCATTAAGTACACTGTTGAATTAAATTTTGATCTTCCCTCTCCTTATATTTTTCTGTACCTCAACCCCATTTTTAACTCTATCTTCATCTTAATTTTTGGTTTAAGATACATTTTAAAAAATATTGCTTGTCTGAAAGACATAGCATTGGTGTTCTACATGTGTTTGAACAGCTATCTATTTCTCACCACTGAAGCCTGGGGGAACTGTTTCTAAGCTCTGGAAACATTTAAGAATAAGGAGTAAGCCATTTAGAATGGAGAGGAGGAAACACTTTTTCTCACTGAGAGTGGTGAGTCTGTGGAATTCTCTGCCGCAGAGAGGCATGTTCCCTGGATGCTTTCAACAGAGAGCTAGATAGGGCTCTAAAAAATAACGGAGTCAGGGGATATGGGGAGAAGGCAGGAACGGGGTACTGATTGGGGATGATCAGCCATGATCACATTGAATTACGGTGCTGGCTCGAAGGGCCAAATGGCCTACTCCTGCACCTATTGTCTATTGTCTATTGAAACTTTAAGATGGGTTTCTGATAGAGATATTAATTGGAAGAAAATAAAAATACAAAACGAAACAGGAAAATGAAGGACAAATCTTTATAAATTAAGGTGAACTTCAACATAGAGGAAAAAAGGTTGATGCATCGTGTTAAGTGAATTCATGACCATATGATAAATTGATATTAATTCATTTCAATAATAATAAATTCACAACTGGAAGCAGGAAGCATCTTGCCAAATGGGTGGGCAGGCAAGGCCACTGGAGATAAATATTCTTTCAGTCAGGTATTTGTTAACCATTGTGATGGGAAAGTGCTTTTTGTGCCAGAAATGGCAGGTTGGCATACATTTTATTTTTTATCTGCACCCCTTAAAATATTATTGCTGATTCAGACATATGGTGCTTTTGACATATGCACCATGGAATAAGAATAGCAAACTCCAAGGCATATTCTTCATTAAAAACAATCTACTCTGTTTGATTATAAATGTGCCATGGTGCCAAAACCTGGTGACTATTGCATATAGACTGAGTGGGCTGTTTCTATGCATCATGTGCTTAACCGGGGATTGTACTTATGCATGGCAATAATCGTACTGATCAGTATGCAAGAAAAAAAATCTCACTGTATCTTGGTACATGTGATAATAAAGGAAGCATTGAACCATATGCAACAATGATACAACTAGAATTCAAAAAAATCATCATGTCACTTGAGCTTGAAATTAAAATGTTCCATTGGCCTATTGGACAAATATCATTGTGCTTGTATCAAATATCCCCGTGCTGCATATTTAGGCTCTAGGTAATTACCAGAAGGTTTAGGTTTAGGTTTATATTGTCACATGTACCAAGATACATTGAAAATCTTTGTTTTGCATGTTATTCAATCAAATCAGATAATACTATACATAAATGCAATCAAGCCAAACTCAGGTACATTAGGCAGAGCAAATGAAAAGGTGCAGAGTGCAGAATATAGTTCTCGGCACAACAGTTCCAGCCATCTGAAGACACCAAACTTCAGCTAAGTTCACTAATAAGTGCCAGCTAAATGACACGAGATGCTAAAGAATGTGAAGAAGCCCAAAACCTAGAATATTCTTTGCTTCCCATCTGAACGAAGCAATCTGATGTTGAGAAGGTCTGCAGGGGAGGTGGGAATAAAGAAAGCAGGAATTCCAGAACGCAAATGTAATCGTGGCAAAATGAATTGAGTCATAGAGTCATGCAGTGTGGAAACTGACCTTTTGGTCCAACCTGTCCATGCTGACCAACATGCCCCATCTACACTAGTCCCACCTGCCTGCATTTGGACCGCATCCCTCTAAACCTATCCCATCCATGTACCTGTTTAATATCGGAAACATTGTGATCGTACCTGACTCAACAACTTCCTCCAGTACCTTGTCCCATGTACCTATCACCCTTTGTGGAAAAAAGTTGCCCTGAAGGTTCCTGTTAAATCTCCTGGATAAAATACTCTGTTCATTTACTCTATGGATTCCTTGAGCATGAGCTTATACACCTCTATAAGATTATCCTTCATCCTCCAGTTCTCCAAGGAATAAAGTCCAAGTCTGCTCAACCTTTCCCTACAGCTCAGGCCCACGAGTCCTGGCATCATTCTCGTATATCTTTTCTATACCCTTTCCAGCTTGTGCTCTGGATTCCTCCCACACTCCAAAGATGTACAGGTTTGCAGGTTAATTGGGTTTTGTAAATTGTTAATTGTCCCCAGTGTGGAGGATGATGCTAGTTTACGGGGTGGGGTGATCGCCAGTTGGTGCGGACTCGGCAGGCCAAAGGGCCGGTGTCCACGGCGTATCTCTAAAATCTAAAGCCTAAAGTTTAAAGCCTAACATCTTCCCAATGACAGGGTGAACAAAATCTGGACGACCAGAATATTTAGTTTCATGAGAACTAAGACATCAAAATATTATCTTAGGCTATTGTACATGTAATTCTGACTGTTATTGAGGCTAAATCGTTTTCCCAACAATAATCGATTATGAGCACGGTCACTTCTTTTACTCTGTTAATTATTGAATACACTACAAAATATCCACCTGCTATCTTTGTCAGTGCAGCCATTTCACCTGTTTGTGAGCTAATTATTATAGATAAGTAGCAAATAAAAAGCATTCACCATATGCTTTTATGCTGTCCACAAGTACTGTAATTAAATGTGTTGAGCAACGAAAGTGTCAAAAAAGAAATCCCATGGGGTTGTGTTTGGCTGCCAGTCAGGAGATGTGCTTGGCAATCTTGTCATCACCGTTAATGAACATGTAATATTTGCAGATAATAGTGAATTATAATAAAGAATAAAAATTGGTATACAGTATTTTCGAGAATGGTTTCCTTTCTCTTTGCACAGGGATTGTGCTCAGTCCCTATCATCTTGGTCATTGGTTGCTATCAGGCTTTAAGCTGCAATGGCCTTTGACAATTGCCACTAAACCAGTTTTCCCTCCTTGCCAACTCCTTTTACCTCCTCCCTCGACCCCATCCAGGGACCACAACATTCCTTTCAGGTGAAACAGAGGTTCACTTGCACCTCCTCTGACCTCGTGTACTGTATCCGTAGTTCTCGGTGTGGGCTCCTATCTATTGGCGAGACCAAGCTGAACATTTATGCTCAGTCTACCTTGGCCTACGCGACCTCGTGTTTTCCAAACATTTTAACTTGCCTTCCCTTTCCCAGACAGACCTTTCTGTCCTGGCCCTCCACTGTCAGATTGAGGCCATGCGCAAATTGAAGGAACAGAACCTCATATTTTGCTTGGGCAGCTTACAACCCAGCGTTATGAACATCGATTCCTCTAATTTCAAGTAACCCCTGCATTCCCTCTCTTCCCCCCTTCCCCCACCCTAGTCGTCCTACTAGATCCTCTGTTCATATCCTTGTATCCCTTCATTATCACCTCTTCCCCAGCCAACAATGGGCCATTTGGCTCCACCCTTCCTTGGTCATCTGTTGCCGGCCCTGCTTTGTTCTGGCCTTTTCTTACTTCCAGTCCCCGCCCCTCTACTTTTAGTCTGAAGAAGGGTCCTGACCCGAAACATCACTCTTCCTTTTTCACCAGAGATGCTGCCTGACCTGCTGAGGTAGTCTAGCACTTTGTGCTTCTTCTCCAGGGAAAAAATCCAACAGTAGATTCTTGGCTTGAAACTACCTTTGTTCCTTACTTCTGCAGTAAAATACAGGGGAATAATCATCAATTTGGACAGTTTACAGTAGACCATCAAACACATCAAAATCAGTTACACATTGCTTTATTTTGCACAAGAATCATTACATTGTAGATACTCGTCAATATAATGAAATATTTTTAAATTATATATCATTACAATTTGTTGGGCTTGGAGCTCTGTTTACACAGATTAAAAATGGCAATTCATCCATCAAAACTTCATGGGCCTCAGCGGTGTGATAACGATACAAAAAATGTAAAAACATATGAATGGAATTTACTAGGCAGTGCCACAACTAATTAAAGGCAGTGTCACAACTAGTCAAATAAGGCAAAATCACATGCTACTGATGGCTCCTTCAGTATTTCCGACCAATTAGTTGGGCTCAATCAATATTGCTGAAGATTGAAAATTGGGGATATATTTATTCACGGGGCACAATTTCATTTTAAAAGCAAATCAATACATTTTTTTAATCTAAAAGAAACACAACAAATTCTAATTGAAAATAATTATTTATTATAGAGTCATGGAGTGATACAGTGTGGAAACAGGCCCTTTGGCCCAACTTGCCCACACCAGCCAACATGTCCCAGCTACACTGCCAGGATTTGGTCCATATTCCTCCATATTCCTCCAAGCCTGTCCTATCCATGTACCTGTCTAACTCTTTCTTAAATGTTGGGATAGTCCCTGCCTCAACTACCTCCTATAGCAGCTTGTTCCATACTTGTTGTTCCACCACCCTCTGTGTGAAAAAATCACTTCAGATTCCTATTAAATCATATGCATGAAATATTATTTAAGGACAGTGGCCAATTGTGTACAAATTGCTAGCATGTTCCTAAAATATACAGAATGATGTCTTAAGTCTCTGTAATCTTCTGCACGCAATAGAACAACACACCAGTGTAAAATCAAATGGAAGGAATTTGCAAACTTCAATAGAAATAGCTTATGTGGACATACTGGTAATCTTAATTCACCCTGATTTCTCATTACTGCGAATGAGTCTGAACAAGGGTTCTGACCCTTGACGTCACCCATCCATTTTCTCCAGAGATGCTGCCTGACCCGCTGAGTTACTCCAACTCTTTGTGTCTTTCTCATTCCTAAAAAAGTGATTCAATTATCCTGATTTTGAAGCCAAGTTGTTTGGGGGGCTGCTACCGTGCTGAGGCCAGACGCCAGCTCTCGGATATCTCCTGTACCTGCACCTTGACCATGACCCCACAGATGAGCACCACGCCATTATCTCCAGGACTATCTCTGAATTCATCACCTCTGGCGACCTGACCTCCACAGCCTCCAACCTCACTGTTCCCCAGTCTCGCATGGCCTAATTCTACCTCCTCCCGAAAAGTCAGTCTGAAGAAGGGTCTCGACTCGAACTGCACCCATCCTTCTTCCCCAGCGATGCTGCCTGAGCCGTTGAGTCAATCTTAGGTTTAAACCAGTATCTGCAGTTCTTTGTTTCTAGATATTGTTCGGGGATTTGACTGCTTATTAGAAAGGGTTAAATACTTTAAGCATTTAACAGAGAATGGTGCTTAGACTGGTTTGTTTTGTTCTGAATTACTATCATATTAGAAATGTTTAATGGAAAGCAGAATGGCAAAATGCTTATTTTAATTAATATTATTTCTATAATTTTATTGTTAAATGCATCTCGCAAGTACTGTATTTTCTATTCACTCATGGGATAGGGAACATCATTAAAATTGTTGACACTGGTTGTCCATCCCTAAACTGAGAGTGCCAACCAGTTTATACATATTTATGAAAAATATTCATCCCAAATTTTATATCAGAATTTACTGAGCAGATTTAATAATAATTAGATTAGAATATATTGGTTAAATATTTAAGCATTACTCCTGTCACAAATTTAATATTAAAAACAGATTTAAATACACAAACAGTATAATATCTATTGCATACATATGGATGGAGCCTTTAAAATACTAAATACTCTACATACCTTGAAACAACAATATTTTAGGATTAATAAATGTCACAATGTGCGTCTGCATGTTAAATAGAAAACCAATACACTTACTGTCAAAGCCAAAAGCTTATACTCTCTTCAGAGAGTAATCTGGAAGAACACTTTTTCCAGATGAAACAGTCTCCTGCACAATCATCGTAAATCACAGCCTATCATTACTTATCAAGTTGCCCTTTGAGGGCAATGCCACAAAGCTCCAGCAATGCATCATGTTGTGGTCTTAAGAGAATTTCATTCTAACAGCTATCCTGAGAGAAACTCGGTTAACCATGTCTGCATCTGAATTAGCTGAGGCTTGATGACTCCTTAATAGCATCTTAAAATCAGATGGTTGTCTCGTGTGTTCTCCTGCACTCATTTTAAATTTGACTTTGAAATCATTAATCTGCTCCAGAAATGTGTTGAGGGATAAAGGAAGCTTAACTTTCAATCTGTGCCTTGAATGCTGAACAGTCCTAAATGATGTCAAAGCTTTTATTTTCTACCCTATCAGGAGCACTACGTTACACATTGACCATTGTCTGGGGTAGATCTTGCCTTTATGTAATAAAGTTATAAAACAAATCAAATGTCTGCATTGTTTCGTTGTCAGGCAACATTTCCATTGACTTCAATAGAACTCCTTGGCCGGGAAATTTGCGTAGAAGTGCTGGATAGCTCTGCAGGTCAGGCAGCATGTGTGGAGTGTATGGATATGCACTGTTTTAGATCAGGATCCTTCCTCCGGCTGGGCCCTGATTGGGCACAAACCAGGAGGCCAGGAAATTGAGCTGGAAGCCATCAAGCCCAAAATGACAGCTCAGGCTAGTGTTGAGAAAGCACACCTGGCTGTTGTTGTGAGTCCAGGTCAGAACACGGTTGAAGAGCAGTCGGAATCACAGTAGGGGGAGCAATAAGAGAGGGACTCACAGAATTCCCATCAGATAAAGGTGGAGAACCTCTTGGTTGATGAGTATATGGAACGAGCTGCCAGAGGGGCAACTTGAGGCAGGTACTATAATAACATTTTTAAAACATTTGGACAGGTACATGGACTTGAAAGGTTTGGATGGATGTGGGCCTAATGCACACAGGTGGGACTAGTGTAGATGGGGCATTTTGGTCGGCATGGGCAGGCAAGTTGGGCCAAAGCGCCTGTTTCCATGATATGTGACTATGACTATGACTCTTCAAAATAGGCATACCTTGAGTTGATTTTGTAGTAGAGCCACTGAGTTACTCCAGCGCCTTACAGTTTGCAAATTTCTTTGCACAACTCTTAATTAAAACATCAATTTAACCCAGAGCAGAACAATATTGTGCACATTCCTGGGGATTGTAATACCCATTGGGAAATGTGTTTTAAGCAAATGTAACATATGTTTGAAAACTTTTATATATGGAATTAAATAGCCCTAATTAATATTAACAACAGCACAATGCCACAACTTAGTACATGAATAGGATAGGTTTAGAGAATGTACATATTCCGTACAGACAGCACCCGTGGTCAGGATTGAACCTGGATCTCTGATGCTGTAATGCAGTAACGCTACTGCTGCAGCACTGTGCCGCCCATAACTGGGAAACAGCTATGATAAAGCCTCCGGTAATGGAATGCTAATAGCAGTGTTGTTACAAGGTCACCCACTGCCTGAGTAAGTCGGAGCTAAGTCCCGGGGAACACAGGAGATGGACAGATACTTGATTAGTACGGGTGTCAGGGGCTGTGGGGATAAGTAAGGAGATTGGGGTTGACAATGAAAGATAGATCAGCCATGATTGAATGGAGGAGTAGGCTCAATGGGCCAAATGATCTAATACTGCTCCTCAAACCAGGGGCGGAAAACACGGGGGGGCTTTCTTCCCAACCCATTGTTCAAGCGCTTTTGATTGCAACATGCGCCTTAATTTAGTTCAACAAAGAAACTGACAAGTTACTAAAGAAGAGGTGTTTTGAGAGGTGGGGGACATCCCCCCCACGATATTGTCATCCGGATTTTAAAATCTCTGCTTTCCGTGAGACAGTGAAGATGGGACTGCTGATCGAGGGCGCCGATTGGACGATGGAGACGCCGGTCAGCCGGTCAGCGGGTAATGGGGGCGGGACATGATGATTCAGCGTGATGATTGGAGGAGGGAGGAGTTGGTGGGGTGGGACTGAGGATAGAGTGCGGTGATTGGAGTAGGGAGACGTGGCACAGACCTGCGCCTCCACCGCAGCCAGGATCGATCCCGGCTGGGTCTCCGGCGCTGTCCCATCCCTACCCAAGTGCTCTCCCCCCATGCGTGGCCAGAGACGTCGGCAGTCAGACGGGCGTGGCGACCCCAGGCCCACAGCCAGCGCAGAGAAGCAGCACTAAACCCAGCTCACTCTGCCTGTCCCGCTAAGTGTCCTGCCAGGGCTTGTGCGAAATATGGCCAGCGCGGAGAAGCAGCTCTGGTATCCCATCAGTCCAGTCAGGGCTGTAGTTAACCCGGCGAGACAGGCAGAGTTGAGCTGCATTTAGCGCTGGATTGAGCCTCAGAAGCCTCGCGCATGTGAGTGTGCGCTTGCGCGCGCAGCCGCCAAAAAATTGTGTCCCCTGTCCCCTCCATGTTTTGATAGCGAGTTCCGCTCTTGCCTCAAAAGTATAAACTTATGAATTGTTGCCCTTACTGCAAGGCTCAGCGCTGGGACCCCAGCTATTTACAATATACATTAATGATCTGGATGAGGGAATTGAAGACAATATCTCCAAGTTTGCGGATGACACTAAGCTGGGGGGCAGTGTTAGCTGTGAGGACGATGCTAGGAGACTGCAAGGTGACTTGGATAGGCTCGGTGAGTGGGCAAATGTTTGGCAGATGCAGTATGATGTGGATAAATGTGAGGTTATCCACTTTGGTGGCAAAAATAGGAAAGCAGACTATTATCTAAATGGTGGCCAATTAGGAAAAGGGGAGATGCAGCGCGACCTGGGTGTCATGGTACACCAGTCATTGAAAGTGGGCATGCAGGTGCAGCAGGCAGTGAAGAAAGTGAATGGTATGTTAGCTTTCATAGCAAAAGGATTTGAGTATAGGAGCAGGGAGGTTCTACTTCAGTTGTATAGCGTCTTGGTGAGACCACACCTGGAGTATTGCGTACAGTTCTGGTCTCCAAATCTGAGGAAGGACATTATTGCCATAGAGGGAGTGCAGAGAAGGTTCACCAGACTGATTCCTGGGTTTTCAGGACTGTCTTATGAACAAAGACTGCATAGACTCGGTTTTAGGAGTTAGATGTGGCCCTTGTGGCTAAGGGGATCAGAGGGTATGGAGAGAAGGCAGGTACGGGATACTGAGTTGGATGATCAGCCATGATCATATTGAATGGCGGTGCAGGCTGGAAGGGCCGAATGGCCTACTCCTGCACCTAATTTCTATGTTTCTATGCTCTCCCTCCGAGTATGGCTGTATTAAACACGATCAGAGATGACATTTACAGCTCTGCCAGAGTATAACCAGTAGTGCAGGGTGGAGTAAGGAACTGAAACAAGAAGTTAGCCAGGAAATCATGAAACCACAGTGACCTGGAATTTTTTTTATAAGAATAATGTACTATTGATGTACTATCTAAATGGTGTCAAGTTGGGAAAAGGGGAAGTACAACGGGATCTGGGGGTCCTTGTACATCAATCTATGAAAGTAAGCATGCAGGTACAGCAGGCACAGCAGGCAGTGAAGAAAGCGAATGGCATGTTGGCCTTTATAACAAGAGGAATCAAATATAGGAGCAAAGAGGTCCTTCTGCAGTTTAAGAATAAGGAGTGAGCCATTTAAAACGGAGACAAGGAAACACTTTTTCTCGCAGAGAGTGGTGAGTGTGTGGAATTTGACTTCGTGAAGAACCCGCCAGCACGCATGCGCGACATATCGTCGCAACGCGTTGCTGCCGATGGCTGGCGGTGGGGTGCGCTCCCCGCCAGTCCTTCATAAGGGACCGCTAAGGTAAGTTATACTAACCTTAGGTTGGTTGGTCCTTGCTGGTAGTGTTTTTGTCTTTCAGCAAGGACATGGACGGGAGTTTGAGAGGCCGAAAGACGTCCGTCCGGAGTCGCCAGCCACCTGTCCCGGAGCCCTCATTATCGGCTGCACCTGTGAAACAGGCCGGGAGGAAAGCGGGGAAACTGGGGAGCCCTGTTGCTGCAGGGCCGGACCCGCTGATACACCGCAGCTCCGGGGAGGAGTTCGAGGAGGAGGACTGCGGTGTGCCGCCGGAGCAGGTAGACCCTGCCTCGGCATTCAGGTCGCCAACGGGCCCGTTGGCGGCCGTGGGCAAGGGCTCGCGTGCGGCTGCACGGCCCTTCTCCCTCAGCCCTCCGAGTAGGGGGAGGGAGGCAGCCCGAAAGCCTAACCCTTCAGGGGCCAAGGCATCACCTGCCGCCAAGTTGCGTACCGGTACAAAGGCGGGACCCAGGTCCACTGTGAGGTCCAGTGTCGACTCCCCAACCACCGACGCCGGGACGGGTCATTTGGGTGGGGTCCCGCCACGGTCGCCGAGTCCCCCATGGATGGGAGGACGAGAACATGCGTCGGCAAGGTCCAAGACATGGGCAGCCGGCAAGCCCGCGCGGGCGTCGGGTCTCCATGCTAAGGCTGGTGCCGACTCCCTGCCGCATTTGCCCTCCGTGGCAGCGGCATCAGGTCCCGCCAAACGAAGGCGGTTGAACACACCTCCCGCGCGGGAATCGCTCAGCTTCGCTGCGGCGGCTGGCAGCGACATATTCCGGCACCGGGTTCACCTCGACGAGGTGCGGGCCGATGATAGGAGCCTCGGTAGTATTTCAGAGCCTGAGGCCTCCGACCGCCCGAGTGTTCAGGGCGAAGGGCGTATTGACCGTATGGAGCGGCTACTGGAGCTCCTGTTGCATAACCAAAGGCTGGAGGCATCCAGCATCAAACGGCACAGGGAGGTCTCTATAGCCAGCCTGGGTCAGCCAGAAGAGGAAGACTTCGCAGACCCTACACCGGTTCCCTTGGAAGTGCCGCCGGAAGAACTTCTGGATGTGACGGCAAAATTCGCTGCCCCAGAGACAGCAGGGCTTCTCCTCAACCCGAAACTGGCTGCCACCGTGGACTTCCTCATCAATCACCAGCTCCAGGAGGAAGTTCTCTCTCAGGCCATCAATCGGCATAAGGCCCCTTCCAACTGCAACTCCCTCAACGTGCCTGTGGTCAATACGCCAATATGGGGCAACATCGGTTCGGCCATCAGAACCCAGGAGTTAAAGCTCCAACGAATTCTGAGGCTGCTCACGGCCGGAATTACCGCGTTTGTGCGGTCGGTAGATGGTGAAGACATCAATCTGGAGCAGGAGGATGCCCTGGCGCTGCTTTGTGCCACGCAGCATGAAATCAATGCTTTCAGAAAAAGCAGCATCCGCCCCACGCTCAACCCAAAATTTGCTGGGTTGTGCAAGGCGTCGCCTCCGCTGCCGCCCAGACAGCTCTTCGGGGAAGACCTCCCGAAGAGGGTCAAGGAGCTCGATGAACATGCCAAAACGGTGGGACTCATGCGGTCTCAGATCGCCCCCAGACCGCCGGCCCCGAAAGCTCCATTTGTTCGGCCGCGAGGCCCTGTGTCCAGATCGACAAGGACCTACGCTCCAGCTCCGCCTCGCTACCAGCAGCCCCAGCAGCCGCGGCCTTTTTTAGGGCAAGGCCCGCAGCGGCCCCAGTGGAAGATGCGGACACCGCAGCACCAGCCCAACCCAGCACCTCCACGACTACCCAAACATGTCAGGGACCGCCGGTAACCAGGGAGGTAAGACGGTCTGGTTTTCACTTATCTGTGCATTTAACTTCACATGTTGGTGGGCGCCTTCGGTTCTTTTTGGGGGCATGGGAAACTATCACTTCCGATGAGTTTGTTTTGCAAAGTATTCAAGGTCATGAGATTGAGTTTGTTAACGGTGACATTCCTCCATCCCAGCATATGCCCAATCGGACGTTTACGCTGTCTGCCGTTGAACAGGCAGCAGGCTATGCTGAGATCTTAAGGTTAGAAGAAAAAGGCGTGATAGAAAAAGCTATGCACGAACCAATTGAATTTGTATCAAATATATTTACTAGGCCTAAGAAGGATGGAGGCTGTCAAGTGATTATTGATCTGACCCATTTGAATACTTTTGTAACATACACCCATTTTAAAATGGACACTTTTGAGACAGCCAAGTCATTGATTTCTCATGGCTGCTTTATGGCATGCATTGATTTAAAAGATGCATACTATTCTGTATCCATTCGGAAACACCACAGGAAGTTCTTAAAATTTGTCTGGATGGGTCAGCTCTGGCAATACAGGGCTTTGCCAAATGGGCTTACTACAGCCCCTAGATTGTTTACTAAATTACTGAAACCCATCATGGCCCAGTTACGGAAGCAGCATCATATCGTAATGGCCTATTTGGATGATATATTGATTGTTGGCAATACCCTGGAGTCGGCTGAATGGGCAGTCTCAGCCACTGTGGCAATTTTTCAGCGGCTGGGGTTTATAGTCCATCCAGACAAGTCGAAGTTCTGCCCTTCCCAGGTTATGGACTATCTGGGGTTCACGGTGGATTCCAATCGCATGAGGGCCACCATATCGACTAATAAGGTTGGGGATGTCACCCAAGCATGTCAAGATTTAGCCTGCGCCAGTATACCATCAATTAGACAAACAGCTAAGGTGATTGGCAAGATCGTAGCATTGTTTCCAGCAGCTCAATACGGGCCTTTGCATTATCAAAACTTGCAAAGAGCCAAGATCTCCGCGTTAAAGCAGAACGCCGGTCATTTCGACAGACCAATGCAGCTGCCTCCTAAAGCTAAGATTGAGTTACAATGGTGGGTGCGCCATATTAGTAGCTCATTTAAACCCATTATTGTGCCCAATTCGATGGTATACTTGCAAACCAATGCAAGCTCCTATGGCTGGGGAGCTACGGACAACTATTATAGTTGTGGGGGCAGATGGGACACCCTTGAATCTACTATGTTGTTGTCACAAGGGATAAACTATTTGGAGATGCTTGCAGCATTTCACGGACTTCGAGCTTATTGTTCCAATCTTATTGACGCTCATGTCCGTATCCAAATAGACAATTCCACGGCGGTGGCATATTTAAACCATATGGGCGGTACCAGGTCAATTTCATGTGATGAATTGGCTAATACAATTGGCTCTGGTGTATTGAAAGGAATATTTGGATTTCAGCTACCTATTTACCAGGTGAGCTCAATACTGTGGCGGACACCAGGTCACGCAAGTTCAATGACAACATCGAATGGATGTTGCATCCTCAAATTTTTGCTAAAGTTACAGCCAAATTTGGTAAACCGGATTTCGACCTCTTTGCGTCACGGTTGAACCATCAGGTACCAACTTACGTTTCGTGGGAACCAGATCCTGGGGCAATGGCGATGGATGCATTCTCGCTGGACTGGGAGAAGTGGTTTTTCTATGCATTCCCCCCGTTTTGCCTCATCAGTCGGGTATTGCGAAAAATCCAGATGGATGCTGCCAAGGGCATTCTTATTATACCCGACAGGCCTACGCAGCCATGGTATCCGGTGGTCTTTGACATGATCAGTCAGCCTTGGGTCCTCTTAGAGGGTTGCCCACAATTGGTCACCAACCCCGTATCGGGGGAGCCACATCCCTGCCATAGTTATCTGAATTTGTTGGCTTGCAGATTCTAAACCGGCCATTACTGCAGTATGGCCTATCCCTCAGAACTATGGATACCATTGGAGCGTCGTGCCGAGAGTCCACCAGGCGGCGATACCTCTCCCACATCCGAAAATGGGAAGCCTACTGCCGCCGCTCTCAAATCACGTATGACGATGCCTCCATAGCCGACGTATTGGAATTCCTCACGGGGTTGCACCATGATGAACACTTGAGCTACAGTGCCATCAACAGCGCCAGGAGCGCACTGTCATTCTACCTCAATATTGAGGTAGGATCCAACAGGCTAGTGTCCAGACTCATGCGGGGTATATTCAATTTGAATCCGCCTAGACCACGCTATAATATCACCTGGGATGTCAGGAACGTACTAACCCTGCTCAGGACGTGGTCGCCCATGGAGGGGCTAGAGCTGGACAAACTCACCATGAAGCTGGTGATGTTACTAGCACTAACTTCAGCGCAGAGGGTACAGACACTGCATAAAATCCGCATCGACAGAATGATCTCTACCCCTGCAGAAGTAGTCTTCTTTATCGATGAGCTACTAAAGCAGCATAGACCTGGGTGCACAGGGCTGCAGCTGAAGTTCCCGGCATACCCCGCAGATGCAAGGCTATATTTAGCCACCCATATCCATCACTATATCAAGGTGACGAGGCACATAAGAGGAATGGAGAGATACCTACTTGTCACTCACAAGAAACCTCACCATCGAGTGACAGTCCAGACGATATCCAGGTGGCTCAGGATCGTCTTGCGTAAGTCAGGTATCGACACTAATGTGTTCAAATCCCATTCCACCAGGGCTGCATCTACGTCGGCGGCGAGGGTCATGGGGGTGCCCATGGACCATATTCTGGCTACAACAGGATGGGCGAATGAAGCTGTGTTTCAGCGATTTTACAATAAGCCTGTTGCTGCTCCTCTACAGTTCGCGGAGGCCGTGCTGAATGCAGGTCAAGAACGTGGAGGTGTCCCCGAATGAGGGGTTTTTTGCTTTGTTTACTAATAAATATTCTTATTGTTTTTCAGTATAACCAGTTTGACAGAATTGTTTACTCCCATCCATCCTTGCTAGTGGTGTGTCAGCATGGACGTGGTCCAGGGCGTGCAATCACAGAAGCTTTGAAGTCTTCACGAAGTCACTCACGTGACTCCGAAATGAAATAGTAAGATTGAACGAGAACTTACCAGTTCGAAGGTTGATCTTTATTTCATGAGGAGTTGCGGTGAGGGATGTCGTGCCCTCCGCTCCCAACCCTCGATCATACTCAACTGGTAATTAGAGTCTCTTCAATCTTACTATGCCAAGTCATTTCTGTTGTTGGTTTCTGTGATTCCACACCGCTACTTTGAAGAATGTCGCGCATGCGTGCTGGCGGGTTCTTCACGAAATCCCTCACCGCAACTCCTCATGAAATAAAGATCAACCTTCGTACTGGTAAGTTCTCGTTCAATCTTACTATTCTCTGCCTCATAGGGCGGTGGAGGCAGGTTCTCTGGATGCTTTCAAGAGAGAGCTAGATAGGGCTCTTAAAAATAGCGGAGTCAGGGGATATGGGGAGACGGCAGGAACGAGGTACTGATTGGGGATGATCAGCCATGATCACATTGAATGGCGGTGCTGGCTCGAAGGGCCGAATGGCCTACTCCTGTCTATTGTCTAGTGTCTAAACTTGTGTAACATTCCCAGTCCAATTGACCATTCCACAACCATCAATCTGGAGCAGTTGTATTGCATCCTATGGAGAAGCTTTGTTATTGCTGAGTTTTGGCAAGTACATTTAACGATAACATTTGCAGTTTTCAGAAACTTTGAACAAGGAAGCCTTTTATAACCCTAACAGCACAGAATGTGCTATATCTTTGTACATATGTTACTTACATGGGAAAACAATTATTTTACATCCCACGTGCAAAACTTTGTAACATAACTTTGTACAATTATGCTACGCAACTTTCCCTCTGAAGAATATGTATGCAAACACCTTTAATGATTATGCACAATCATTACAGTGTCTGGAGGGTTCTGACTCGAAACATCACCTATTCATTTTCTCCAGAGATGCTGCTTGGTCCAAATGCTGCTTATGCCAGCATTTTGTGTCTTTCTTCGGTATGAATGGCCAAAGTAGACTGGAAAGGGATCCTAGCAGGAATGACGGTGGAACAGCAATGGCAGGAATTTCTGGGCATAATCCGGAAGATGCAGGATCATTTCATTCCAAAAAGGAAGAAAGATTTTAAGGGGAGTAGGAGGCAACTGTGGTGAACAAGAGAAGTTAGGGATAGAATAAAACTAAAAGAAAAGATGTATAACACAACAAAGGGTAGCCGGAAGCCGGAGGATTGGGAAACTTTCATAGGGCTGAAAAGATGAAGTACGAGGGGAAGCTGGCCAGGAATATAAAGAAGGACAGTAAAAGCTTCTTTAGATATGTTAAGGGAAAAAGAGTAGTAGAGTCAAATGTGGGTCCCTTGAAGGCAGACACGGGTGAAATAATTATGGGCAACAAGGAAATGGCAGAAGAGTTGAATAGGTACTTCGGATCTTTCTTCACTGAGAACACAAACAATCTCCAGATGTACTGGAGGATAGAGGATCTAAGGGGGTAGAGGAACTGAAATAAATTTTCATTAGGCGAGAAATAGTATTGGGTAGGCTAATGGGACTGAAAGATGATAAATCCCCTGGGCCTAATGGTCTGCTTCCCAGGGTCCTCAGGGAGGTGGCTCTAGAAATAGTGGACGCATTGGTGATCATTTTCCAATGTTCAATAGATTCAGGATCAGTTCCTGGGGATTGGAGGATAGCTAATGTTATCCCACTTTTCAAGAAAGGAGCAAGAGAGAAAACGGGGAATTACAAACCAGTTAGCCTGACTTCGGTGGTGGGAAAGATGCTGGAGTCAATTATTAAAGAGGTAATAATGGAGCATTTGGGTAGCAGTAAAAGGATTAGTCCAAGTCAACATGGATTTATGAAAGGGAAATCATGCTTGACTAATCTTCTGGAATTTTTTGAGGATGTGACTAGTAAAATGGATGAAGGGGTGCCAGTGGATGTAGTGTATCTAGACTTTCAGAAAGCCTTTGATAAGGTCCCGCACGGGAGACTGGTGACTAAAATTAGAGCACATTATATTGGGGGTAGCGTGTTGACATGGATAGAAAATTGGTTGGCAGACTGGAAGCAAAGAGTAGGAGTGAACGGGTCCTTTTCAGAATGGCAGGTAGTGGCGAGTGGAGTGCCGCAAGGCTCGGCGTTGGGGCCGCAATTGTTTACCATATATATAAATGATTTGGAAGAGGGAGTTAGGAGCAACATTAGCAAGTTTGCGGATGACACAAAGCTGGGTGGCAGTGTGGACTGTGAAGAGGAAGTTAGGAGGTTGCAGGGGGACCTGGACAGGTTGAGTGAGTGGGCAGATGTGTGGCAGATGCAGTATAATATAGATAAATGTGAGGTTATCCACTTTGTCAGCAAAAACAAGGGGGCAGATTATTATCTCAACGGGGTTAGGTTAGGTAAGGGGGAGGTATAGCGAGACCTGGGTGTCCTTGTACACCAGTCACTGAAAGTTGGCGTGCAGGTACAGCAGGCAGTGAAGAAAGCTAATTAAATGTTGGCCTTCATAACAAGAGGATTTCAGTACAGGAGTAAAGAGGTTCTTCTGCAGTTGTATAGGGCTCTGGTGAGACCACATCTGGAGTATTGTGTGCAGTTTTGGTCTCCTAATTTGAGGAAGGACATCCTTGTGATTGAGGCAGTGCAGCATAGGTTCACGAGATTGATCCCTGGGATGGCGGGACTGTCATATGAGGAAAGATTGAAAAGACTAGGCTTGTATTCACTGGAGTTTAGAAGGATGAGGGGGAATCTTATAGAGACAAATAAAATTATAAAAGGACTGGACAAGCTAGATGCAGGAAAAATGTTCCCAATGTTGGGTGAGTCCAGAACCAGGGACCACAGTCTTAGAATAAAGGGGAGGTCATTTAAGACTGAGCTGAAAAAAAACTTTTTTACCCAGAGAGTTGTGAATTTATGGAATTCCCTGCCACAGAGGGTAGTGGAGGCCATATCACTGGATGGATTTAAGAGAGAGTTGGATAGAGCACTAGGGGCTAGTGGAGTCAAGGGATATGGGGAGAAGGCAGACACGGGTTATTGATTGGGGACGATCAGCCATGATCATATTGAATGGCAGTGCTGGCTCGAAGGGCCGAATGGCCTCCTCCTGCACCTATTTTCTATGTTTCTATGTTTCTAAACCAGCATCTGAGATTCCTCCCCAAATTGTCTGTTGACTCAATCTCCAAATTTGCAAAACTAAACTTAATCTTGTTCAGAGATAACATTTACCGCTCTGCTAGAGTATAACCAGTAGCGCAGGATGGAGTATGGAATTTAAACAAAGAGGTAGCCAGTCATGGTTTCATCATGATCAAATCAAATGTGTACTTGTTTCTGATATTGTTGCTGAGGAAATTATAACCTCTTGACTTTACTCACTGCAGTTCCACCACCAGTTTTCCAGCAACTGATGGCTTTAATCCTTTAATCTGCACAAAATTACGAGAGTACTTGAAATCCCCCAAAAACGTGACGCCTAGACCGGGTGAAATGGCTGATCTCAACCACATTGGGGATTCCGTGTCGAACAGCAGGTTGAATTTGCCCCCTGCACCCGGGGCTATGTAACTCCTGCAAAGTCAGATCCGGCAGATGCATTCCCATAGCCGACATCCGAGGGCTCCTCTTGGAAGCCATGATCTCTGTTCATCCGGCAAAATGGATAAACCAGGAAGGCTCTGAAACCAAGGGTGCCAGAAAGTCGGTGGTGGACCTGTACTACTCTACAACTGTTAAACAGTAGGTAACCCTGGAATGAAATCAGGGATAGAATCGTCATAGTTTTTTTTCAGTGGCAACAAATCTGATACTGTCATGACATTTTTGCCCTTATATCGGACATAAAATTAAATGCTTTCCTGACTATAAATTCAGACTACTTCACCAAAATCCAATAATTGAGTCCTGTATTTGATCAATGCTCATCCTCACCCGCTTAAAATTCAATTAATATATCCCTTAGCTTCAATTATTGGCCTTACTGCTCTCCCCTCCATGTGTGGCCGTATTAAACATAACCTCAAAGAAGGGTCATGTCCCAAAACGTCACCTATCCATGTTCTTCAGCGATGCCACCTGACCTACTGAGTTGCTCCTGCACTTTGCGTCTTTTTTGTAAACCTGCACCGGCAGTTCCTTGTTTCTACTAAGATTGCTGAGTTGTCCATATACCGCGAGGCACCATTAAACTGAAATTCATTTGAACCAGCCACATAATTATAAGGCCACATGGCCGTTCGGAGGGAAGTTATCCCCTAGTGAGTGACTCCTGAATCCTCACAGATTTTCCACTATCTACAAGGCACAAGTCTGAAGCTGATGGAATTCCCTGCCCTTCCTTGGATGAGTGATGTCCAACTGCTCTGAAACCACCGTGAACAAATCAGACATTAATTAGGATTCTATCAACCATTGTAAACATTCAAATGGTCCATTTAGACACACCGTGGCTGCTGCGAGTGTAGCATCTTCAAAATACAACAAATTTACACACCAAAGCTACCCTGACAGTACCTCCCTAACTGATAACTCCTCTTACCAATATGGACATGGGTAGCAAGCACAAGAGAACGTCACCGTCTCTAGTTCCCTTCCAATGTAAATTGCCAGTCCAACATTGTCACTGGGCCCAAATCCTAGAACAGTAATGTTATATTCTTGTCTTAGTTCTAGATCTAGTAGCAGATCCCATTCTTGTTCTTGTTCTTGTTCTTCATCATTGAAGTCTATTGGAAATACGGATGACCTATTTCCACTTAGGTTTTATGGGTTCACAGGTAGCTAATGAGGCCAAGGTGGGGACCAGAGATTCACAGAGGGGATATTACATTTCTTCAAGGAGGTTTTCAACATACCTTTAAATCGTCTCCTTTGTCTTCTTGGTAATTCACCTTCACTCAAAGGCTTATAAGGGTTGAAGAAGACAGCTCACCGCCACATTCTCAAATGCATCCAGGGAAGGGCTTGGTCTTGCCAGTGATGCCTTGGTTTAAAAAAAAGAAATCAAAAGCTTCAGAATTATTGGAGCTGTGATAAATTAATACCACGTAATGAGAAAACACTTCTTGATTATGGACAGGTGACATTTCCTCTGAAGAAGCGTCACCTATCCATGTTCTCCAGAGATACTGCCTGACCTGTTGAGTGACCAACGCGTTGTATCCTTTTGCGTATTAACCATGCGTATTGCGTATTAATCTGCAATTTTTTATTTCTACCTTTCGGTTATGTATACCTGGAGCATTCGACTTGTACAAAAGAATTTCAGGGAACTATTGCCAGATTATTTTAAGCCAGCCAGTTTCAGAGACGGGATCTCTAAATGTTAGTGATGGTAAAGCCTCTGTCCCACTGTACGAGGTAATTCAAGGTAATTCTCCCGGGTATTCCCCAGATTCGAACTCGGAGAATGTCCGTAGTAGGTCCGTAGGAGTTCGTGGACATCTCGTAGCAGCTCGTAATGCTAACGGTAGGTACTCGGGGCATCCGGTGAACTTGTGACGTTTTTTCATCCCTGCAAAAAATGTCCACGAGTAAAAAAATATTCGTGATGAAAAAAATTGTTACTTTTTACTTGTACGAGCCGCTACAAGACATCCACGAACTCCTACGGACCCGCTACGGACATTCTCCGAGTTCGAATCTGGGGACTACTCGGGAGAACTCTTGAATTACCTCGTACAGTGGGACAGGGGCTTAAGCAAGTGACATTCCTCCAAGCAAGTGACATTTTCAACAGGTACCTGCCTCCAATTACATAACAATAAAATGCTTCTCATACAAACTTACATTTTAAGGGCTTGTGTGTTGATATCCTAATTTATAATTCCTAGTTAAAAATGTTGGTAATAACTTAAAAGAAATCTATTAATCATGCTAAAAAGTGGAGATTATTCAGGATCAAAATGTCGGATCAGATAATTACTGTAGAACTGCTAGCTTTCAAGTTTCCAATGAATTGCTACAGTCAGGTTTTAGATATTGTTTCACTGCCATATGGAGTTTGATTATGATGTTTATCTGAATACCGCATGTCAAATCAATTATTTTTCTGAAACATTTCTTCCAAATATTACAGCTGAATCCAATATATTATTTCAACGTGATTTTATTGTATCCGACTGGCGACATTAATGTAGAAAATGTGGAGAATGCATTAATACATTCTAACTTTTTGGTTATGTTTAGTTCCACAAGCAGTCAAAGAAAATTTAATGTCAATAGATAACCTTAGCGCAGATAAATCCTTTTGTATTTTAAAACATAGCTTGCTGATTTTGATTGTAATTATTTTGGCTTCCATGGGCTTCCATGTAATTAATCTGTGCTAATGCTTAAGTGTCTGATTACCACCTGACAATGAGAGAATTATAAAGGTTCCATTTAATTAGTAATAAATGCATGAAGTCACAGATTATGCTAATACTCAACACAAAATTTCCTGACATGTAGAAAAATTATCTAATCTTCTTCAGAACTTGCACGTAGTCTGCTAGAAAGAAAAAGTAGTGATCACTCAGCCAGTTTAGTGTTTTCTGGACTATAATGGGCCATTTATTACAGTCATCATCCAAATGATCTATTAATAAGTGAACAACATGGATGCTATCTGCTGTTCGACTATGCCATATTTCGCAACCTGGATGCCAACAGTTGCACAGCCAAATGAAACAATTCTGTTTCATGTTTAGTTTAGATACTGTGTGGAGTCAGGCCTTTCGGCCTACCAAATCCACGCCAACCAGCGATCATCCCATACACTAGCACAATCCTGCACACGAGGGACAATTTACAATTTACAGAAGTCAATTAACCTATTGACCTGTAGGTCTTTGGAATGTGGGAGGAAACCGGAGTTACGGAGGAAACCCATGCCATGCAGTCACGGGAAGAAGATACAAACTCCATGCAGGCAACACCTGTAGTCAGGATTGAACCCAGGTCTCTGGTGCTCTAAGGCAGCAACTTTCCCGCCGCGCCATTGAGCTGCTGTGTGTGCGCCATGTGCCCTCATGTGTCCTCTAGAAAATCAGAATTAACTGTTGTTTTATATTCCTTCTGTTGTATGATTTTCTGTTTCAGCGCTTCGTAACGAGAATAAAATGTGGGATTGACTTTATACTGTTTTGAAACAGAATGAGGAATGACATGAACAATGCATGATTATGGGTGTTGATCTGTGAACTTCACCCTTCCAGAGCCTTTGATAGATTTCTTCAGTGTATCCAACTCACAGATATTTTGCCCCAATGGTTCATTGCTAATTTTTTTCATTTACATGGTTTATCTGATTTCTTTATATTTAAGGAAGTAACAAAGTTTGAAACTTGACCGCCAAATTGTTAAGAAAAGGATTGATATTTTCATTCTTTGACAAAGTTTAGTTTAGTTTAGTTTAGATATACAGCGCGGAAACAACCCTTCAACCCACCAACTCCGCACCGACCAGTGATCCCCGCACACTAACACAATCCTACACACATTAACGACAATTTTACATTTATACCAAACCAATTAACCTGCAAACCTGTACGTCTTTGGAGTGTGGGAGGAAACTGGATTATTTGGCTTAGATCTCTCAAGAGCTACGCAGTGGCCGGCGCAGTGGCGCAGCGATAGAGTTGCTGCTTTACAGCACCAGAGACCAAGGTTTGATCCTGACTACAGGTGCTGACTGTACAGAGTTTTCATGTACTCCCAGTGACTGCGTGGATTTTCTCAGGGTGCTCTGGTTTCCTCCCACACTGCAAAGATGTACAGGTTTGTAAGTTAATTGGCTTCAGTAAAAAAAAGTAAATATTGTCCCTAGTGTGTAGGATAGTGTTAGTGAAAAGCGGTGATCGATGATCGGCATTCACTGTGGGGTGAAGGACGTATTTCCACGCAGTATCTCTAAGTAAAGCTACATTTGTTGCGCTTTTTGATTATTCAATTATATTTTTCTTTTTCAACATAATAGCACAGATATTAGCACCATCATATCAAGCAGAAGTCTAAAGCAGCCCCATAAACTTGTAGTTGTTCCAATTTCCATAAAATTGATGGAAGTACTTTATTCCATATTTTTGAAACCACTCGTCTTTTCAGCACTTTACCACGGACAATCAAGTTTCAAGTACTCTTGGGAATTTTGCTACCGATTAATTAAAGTGTGGGTACATATCATTTTGCCAAGCTCTTGTCTCAAATGATACAATCATATGGTGCCAACGATAAATTCTGTTGCTCGACAATAATCAATAAAGATATCACCTTCTCTCCTCAAGTGCAATTAATTAAAGAACTATCTCTGGTGTCACATAGTTGCAAACATGTTAATTATTAATCTACTCAAACTGCAAAAGTAATTGACAAAATAAATTCTTTGCTATAGGTTGCATCAGGAATAAGAATCCTGAGAATAAGGTCTTACCTTTGTCCCTCTCCGTCCCCACCTCAACGAGTTCCGCGCCCACCACGACTTGGAGCTCTTCTACCGTCGCCTCCGCCTCACAGCGTTCTTCCACTGGAACAAGTCCTCGCCCCCCACTGATGATCCCTTTTCCTGTCTCCCCCTCCAGCTTTAGAACTCTTTATACAGAACTGCCGTCGGGACATCAACCGCCTCGACTTCTCCACTCCCCTGTCTCACTCCAATCTCTCCCCCTCCGAACGTACTGCCATCGACTCACTCCGCACAACCCAGACTGGGTTATCAAACCTGCTGACAAGGGAGGTGCTGTGGTAGTCTGGCGCGTCGATCTCTACAAAGCAGAGGCCACGCGCCAACTCTCGGACACCTCCTCCTACTTACCCCTGGACCATGACCCCACTGACGAGCACCAGGCCACCATCTCGAGCACCATAACCAGCTTCATCAACTCCGGCTCCCTACCCCCCCGAGCCTCCAACCTCATCGTTTCCCAGCCCCGCACGGCCCGATTTTACCTTCTCCCCAAAAAGAAAAAATGGAAGAAGGGTCTCGACCCGAAACGTCGCCTATCTCCTTCGCTCCTTAGATGCTGCTGCACCCGCTGAGTTTCTCCAGCTTTTTGTGTAACACAAATAGAACTATTGGTGTTTTATGGAGATGAGTCCAATAACCTTGGACTTTGTTTTTTTTGTGTTATTAATTGACGTAATACAAAAAATGGTAGTACAACTGGAAAGAGAATGATGCGAGATTAATACACAACTTGCTTGTGCTGTCTTTCTAGAGTCATTCTTTGATGTGTATTGGTGCATTTGACACAAAGTGCTGGAGTAACTCAGGCAGATTCTCTGGAGAAAAAGGATGGATGCCATTTCGTGACTGAACCGTTCTTCAGATTCCAAATTCCTCCTCACCCATTTCTCCCCTTCTGCCCATATCTCCACCTCTTTCTTTTTATTTCACTGCTCTCTCACACTTCTTCCCTCCTTGTCAACACTCTTTTGTCTCCTTTTCAACTTAAACCTTTAGTTAATCAAAATACCGTCGACCTCCCTGCTCGACTACCTCCAAGGACACTGACAGTCTTTTCAGGTGAGGCAGAGGTTCACTCCTCCAACCTCATCTACTGTATCTGCTGTTCCAGGTGTCTCACCACCAGGTGGCGCCAGCAATGGCTGCCTCGCCAACAGTCTGTCTGTCCCTTCCTTTGTGTTTTAAGAGTATGTGTTAAATGCATGTTTTTAGTGTTCTTTAACTTGTTTTATGTGGAGGGTGTTTGAAGGGGGGTTTGTGGGAAACGTTTTCTAATCTCTTACCTCAACGTATTTTTATTCCCTATCATATCTCCGTCTGCACTGCGGCCTAACATCGAGGAGTTGGTGGCCTTTGCGAGAGACCAACTTTTGAGAGCTCCACCGCGGGAGGCCTACGCGACTTTAATATCGCGGAGCCCGCGACCCTTTTGCCAGGGATCAACCTCGGAGCTCCAACTGTGGGTGCTTGTGGACTTAACAGCACAGAGAGCGCGGTCTTTAGTCAGAGACCGACTTTGGGAACTCCAAGCCCCAGGAGCTTTAATCACCCCAATGCAGGAGCTTCGACAGCCCCGACGCGGGAACTTCTACCGCCCTGACGCGGGAGCTTCGACCGCCCCAACGCAGGCGCTTCGACCGCCCCAACGCAGGAGCTTCGACCGCCCCGACGCGGGAGCTTGGACCGCCCCAACGCAGGAGCTTCGACCGCCCTGACGCAGGAGCTTCGACCGCTCCGACGTGGGAACTTCGACCGCCCCGACACGGGAACTTCGACCGCCCCGACACGGGAGCTTCGACCACCCTGACGCAGGAGCTTCGACCGCCCCGACGTGGGACCTCTGACCGCCCCGACGTGGGAACTTCGACCGCCCCAACGCAGGAGCTTGGACCGCCCCAACGCGGGAACTTCGATCTCCCCGACGCAGGAGCTTCGACCGCCCCGACGCAGGAGCTTCGACCGCCCCGACGCGGGAGCTTGGACCGCCCCAACGCAGGAGCTTCGACCGCCCTGACGCAGGAGCTTCGACCGCTCCAACTTGGGAACTTCGACCGCCCCGACACGGGAGCTTCGACCGCCCCGACACGGGAACTTCGACCGCCCCGACACGGGAGCTTCGACCACCCTGACGCAGGAGCTTCGACCGCCCCGACGTGGGACCTCTGACCGCCCCGACGTGGGAACTTCGACCGCCCCGACACGGGAGCTTCGACCGCCCCGACGCGGGAGCTTCGACCGCCCCGATGCGGGAACTTCGACCGCCCCGACACGGGAACTTCGACCGCCCCAACGCAGGAGTTTCGACCGCCCCAACGCGGGAGCTTCGACCTCCCCGACGCGGGAGCGTCGACCGCCCCTACGCGGGAGCTTCGACCGCCCTGACGCGGGAACTTCGACCGCCCCGACGCGGGAGCTTCGACCGCCCCGACGCGGGAGCTTCGACCGCCCCGACGCGGGAACTTCGACCGCACCGATGCGGGAACTTCGACCGCCCCAACGCAGGAGCTTCGACCGCCCCAACGCAGGAGCTTCGATCACCCCGACGCAGGAGCTTCGACCACCCCGACGCGGGAGCTTCGACCGCACCGACGCAGGAGCTTTGATCACCCCGACGCAGGAGCTTCGACCGCCCCGACGCGGGAGCTTCGACCGCACCGACGCAGGAGCTTTGATCACCCCGACGCAGGAGCTTCGACCGCCCCGACGCGGGAGCTTCGACCACCCCGACGCGGGAGCTTCGACCACACCGACGCAGGAGCTTTGATCACCCCGACGCAGGAGCTTCGACCGCACCGACGCAGGAGCTTTGATCACCCCGACGCAGGAGCTTCGACCGCCCCGACGCAGGAGCTTCGACCGCACCGACGCAGGAGCTTTGATCACCCCGACGCAGGAGCTTCGACCGCCCCGACGCGGGAGCTTCGACCGTCCCGAGGCGGGAACTTCGACCGCCCCGACGCGGGAGCTTCGACCGCCCCGACGCGGGAGCTTCGACCACACCGGCGTGGAAGCTTCGACCACACCGGCGTGGAAGCTTCAACCGCCGGCTGCAGGAGCTACATGGATGGTTCGACTGTGCTGACTGTGGGAGAATAAAGAGGAAGAATATTGGACTTTTTTGCCTTCCATCACAGTGAGGAATGTGGGGAATCCGCTGTGGTGGATGTTTATGTTAACTTTTATATAGTTGTGTGTCTTTGCTTTTTTGTCGTATAGCTGTATGGTAATTCGCATATCACTGCACTTCGACCGCCCCGACGCGGGAGCTTCGACCTCCCCGACGCAGGAACTTCGACCGCCCCAACGCAGGAGCTTCGACCGCCCCGACGCGGGAGCTTCGACCGCACCGACGCGGGAGCTTCGACCACCCTGACGCAGGAGCTTCGACCGCCCCGACGCAGGAGCTTTGATCACCCCGACGCGGGAGCTTCGACCGCACCGACGCGGGAACTTCGACCGCCCCGACGCAGGAACTTCGACCACCCTGACGCAGGAGCTTCGACCGCACCGACGCGGGAGCTTCGACCGCACCGACACGGGAACTTCGACCGCCCCGACGCAGGAACTTCGACCGCCCCGACGCAGGAACTTCGACCACCCTGACGCAGGAGCTTTGATCACCCCGACGCGGGAGCTTCGACCGCACCGACGCAGGAGCTTCGACCACCCTGACGCAGGAGCTTTGATCACCCTGACGCGGGAGCTTCGACCGCCCCGACGCGGGAGCTTCGACCGCTCCGACGCGGGAACTTCGACCGCCCCGACGCGTGAGCTTCGACCGCCCCGACGCGGGAGCTTCGACCGCCCCGACGCGGGAGTTTCGACCGCCCCAACGCGGGAGCTTCGACCTCCCCGACGCGGGAGCTTCGACCGCCCCTACGCGGGAGCTTCGACCGCCCTGACGCGGGAACTTCGACCGCCCCGACGCGGGAGCTTCGACCGCCCCGGCGCGGGAGCTTCGACCGCCCCGACGCGGGAACTTCAACCGCACCGACGCGGGAACTTCGACCGCCCCAACGCAGGAGCTTCGACCGCCCCAACGCAGGAGCTTCGATCACCCCGACGCAGGAGCTTCGACCGCCCCGACGCGGGAGCTTTGACCGCACCGACGCAGGAGCTTTGATCACCCCGACGCAGGAGCTTTGACCTCCCCGACGCGGGAGCTTCGACCACCCCGACGCGGGAGCTTCGACCACACCGACGCGGGAGCTTTGATCATCCCGACGCAGGAGCTTCGACCGCACCGACGCAGGAGCTTTGATCACCCCGACGCAGGAGCTTCGACCGCCCCGACGCAGGAGCTTCGACCGCACCGACGCAGGAGCTTCGATCACCCCGACGCAGGAGCTTCGACCGCCCCGACGCGGGAGCTTCGACCGTCCCGAGGCGGGAACTTCGACCGCCCCGACGCGGGAGCTTCGACCGCCCCGACGCGGGAGCTTCGACCACACCGGCGTGGAAGCTTCGACCACACCGGCGTGGAAGCTTCAACCGCCGGCTGCAGGAGCTACATGGATGGTTCGACTGTGCTGACTGTGGGAGAATAAAGAGGAAGAATATTGGACTTTTTTGCCTTCCATCACAGTGAGGAATGTGGGGAATCCGCTGTGGTGGATGTTTATGTTAACTTTTATATAGTTGTGTGTCTTTGCTTTTTTGTCGTATAGCTGTATGGTAATTCGCATATCACTGCACTTCGACCGCCCCGACGCGGGAGCTTCGACCTCCCCGACGCAGGAACTTCGACCGCCCCAACGCAGGAGCTTCGACCGCCCCGACGCGGGAGCTTCGACCGCACCGACGCGGGAGCTTCGACCGCACCGACACGAGAACTTCGACCGCCCCGACGCAGGAACTTCGACCACCCTGACGCAGGAGCTTTGATCACCCCGACGCGGGAGCTTCGACCGCACCGACGCATGAGCTTCGACCACCCTGACGCGGGAGCTTCGACCGCCCCGACGCGGGAGCTTCGACCGCCCCGACGCGGGAACTTCGACCGCCCCGACGTGTGAGCTTCGACCGCCCCGACGCGGGAGCTTCGACCGCCCCGACACGGGAGCTTCGACCGCCCCGACGCGGGAGCTTCGACCGCCCTGACGCAGGAGCTTCGACCGCCACGACGCAGGAGTTTCAATCGCCCCGACGCAGGAGCTTTGATCACCCCGACACAGGATCTTCGACCGCCCCGACACGGGAACTTCGACCGCACCGACGCGGGAGCTTCGACCGCCCCGTCGCAGGAGCTTTGATCACCCCGACGCAGGAGCTTCGACCGCCCCGACACGGGAACTTCGACCGCACCGACGCGGGAGCTTCGACCGCCCCGACGCAGGAGCTTCGATCACCCTGACGCAGGAGCTTTGATCACCCCAACGCAGGAGCTTCGACCACACCGACGCGGGAGCTTTGAGCACCCCGGCGCAGGAGCTTCGACCACCCTGACGCAGGAGCTTTGATCGCCCCGACGCGGGAACTTCGACCGCCCCGACGCAGGAGCTTCGACCGCCCTGACGCAGGAACTTCGACTGCCCCGACGCGGGAGCTTCGACCACACCGGCGTGGAAGCTTCGACCGCCGGCTGCAGGAGCTACATGGATGGTTCGACTGTGCTGACTGTGGGAGAATAAAGAGGAAGAAGATTGGACTTTTTTGCCTTCCATCACAGTGAGGAATGTGGGGAATCCGCTGTGGTGGATGTTTATGTTAACTTTTATATAGTTGTGTGTCTTTGCTTTTTTGTCATATAGCTGTATGGTAATTCGCATATCACTGCACTTTAATTGGTATATGTGACAATAAAAGACCTTTGAAACCTTTGAAGCCTATATATCGTCGTGACCAAGCATAGGATCGGCGATCGTTTCGCTGAACACCTATGCTCTGTCAGCCTAAACCTACCTGATCTCCTGGTTGCTAAACACGTTAACTCCCCCTCCCATTCCCACATTGACCTTTCTGCCCTTGGCCTCCTCCATTGCCAGAGTGAGGTCTAGCACAAATTGGAGGAAGCACAGCTCATATTTTGCTTGGGCAGCTTGCACCCCAGCAGTATGAACATTGACTTCTCTAACTTCAAGTAACCCTTGCTTTCCCTCTCTCTCCATCCCTCCCCACTTCCCATTTCTCTGACCAGCCTGACTGTCCTCGTTGATGTTTTATCTCTATTTGATTTGTTGTTACCTTCTCCTAGCTAACAATGTTCTATTCTACATTTTTCTTGATTGCCTTCCCATTTGTCTCATTTTCACACCTTACACTTCCTTACCTCTGTATCTCCTTCTCCCCTGACACAGTCTGAAGAAGGGTCTCGACTCGAAATTTCATCCATTCCTTCTATCCAAAGATGCTGCCTTTCCCGCTGAGTTACTCCAGCATTTTGTGTCAACCATTTTAGCTGTCTCCAAGTATTATTTGCTGGCTTTGTCCCACCCCCACCTCTTCTTCAGCTGACCCACTGAGTTACTTCAGCATTTTGTGTCTATCTATCAACCAGGAAAAGATTGGCTCAGAGAACTGAAGGTGGATTTGAAGAATGCATTTAGAGTGAGCACTTCACAGCCACCTTTTGAAAAGCTTCTAGACTTGTTTAAAGGCTCATATACTGGCACTTAGAGGCAGGGGTCATTGAGAGTTACACAACAACAAAGATTGATTGCGAATGCAGGTCTGGTATTGTGACAGACTGTGGGGAGAGAACCAGGATCAGCGCTGTCCAACTTATTAAGAAGGGATGAATGGATCACAGATCTTTTCCTTTGAGATGAAGAAGGCTGTAGATTGATCCAATGGAGATCTTTAAAATGATGAAGGTTTGTAGACAATGCTTACACTTACGGAGAAAAACATAACAAGGTAACTTAAGATAGGTATCAGAAGTCTACCAGAGAGTTTTAGAGAAAAATTGTTTCATTTGAAAAGAGTAGAGTCTGTGTAATTACGTAGATACAAAGTGCTGGAGTAACTCAGCATGTCAGGCAGTATTTCTGGAGAAAACGGACAGGTGACATTTCCAATCAGGACCCTTCTTTTGTGGTATCAGTTTGGTTGAAATAAATAGTACTGACATCTAAGGGACTAGACGAGGAGATGAAGGATCAGGATATGTTGTTGGTTATACATAAAGAAAGACTGGAGGAAGCACAAATAGAGTATGGGTGCAAATGTGCCCCGGTTGGGTCAATGGGCAGTTTCTGTGCTGCTTATCCTATGATGAGCATGTTTGAATTTGTTACATTTACACTGATGCCCGTGTTAGATTGTCTCGGCCCAATTGCCCAATTCAGGCTGAGTTCAGATTGACTGTGTCAGGTTGGGTTCAGTCATGGTGTTAATCGTGGACCCTGGCAGACCTCCCACATCATTGCCTTCATGTTCTGCTCTAATTCACAAACTAGCTTGGCCTGGACATAAAATCAATGTCCTTTCAATTGTGTTCAAAATCCTGAAGCACCCGACCTAACACCATTGTGGGAGCATTGTCGCCACTCGGAGATTAGTAACAAAACATTAGCCTTGGCAGTGCCACTCATATCCTGAAAATGAATATTAAAGGTTAGAAAAGAAAAAACTTTGGTCAAGCCTCAAAAATGGTTAAAGGTTCTTGATCTTCTTAAAAGCCCATGACTAATAATTAATATACAAAGTCAAAAGAGGTAACCAAATGTGAGTTACTTAAGATAGACACAAAGTGTTGCAGTATCTGTGGATAAAATGATGGTGGTGTTTCAGGTTGGGACTCATCATCAGACTGAAAGTTAGGGGTGGCCAGGAATTTGTGGCCGGCCCTGATTGGGCCTGGTCTTTCCTCACCTCCGCCTTTTCACCTCCCCCCCCCCCCACCCCACCACACCATCCCCATACTTTCAGTCTGAAGAAGGGTCCCGATCCGAAATGTCCCCCTTTTTTTTCTCCAGAGATGCTGCCTGACCCGTTGAGTTACTCCAACAGCTTTTTACAAACACCCACCACCTTTTGTGTACAAGAGTCATCCCTCAGGTTCCCAATAAATCTTTCTCCGCCCCCCCCCCCCCACCTTAAACCTATATCCTCTGGAAATAGCCCTATTCCCAGAGGTGCTTCCGTGAAATGAACCCTCAGCATTTCATGCACAGCCCAATTTCTGTGTTCACATTTTAGAATAACTTCCATAGTCATTGAATATGACCGAATTGGCAATAGCCTTTAGCAGGGATTTAACAAAATCCTTAATGGTCAAAACACAGCAATCATATCAGTCTGTAGAACGGTCCCGACCAAAAATGCCACCTATTCATGTTCTCCAGATATACTGCATGATCCCTTTGGGTTACTCCAGCACCTTTTGTCCTTGTGTGTAAACCAACATCTGCAATTCCTTGTTTCTTTATAAAGGCAGATTTTTTTTATGTTTAATACTTTAATAATATTTTAATATTCACACTCACATTGGGGGCTGAAGGGCCTGTTTTTGTGCTGTTCTGTTCTGCGTTGATTTAAGCGTCTCACTCTGGAAACCATGAACAAATGGCGCATCGGGCAGCACGGTGGCGCAGCAGTAGAGTTGTTGCCTTACAGCACCAGTGACCCAGGTTCAATCCGGACTATGAGTGCTGACTGTACAGAGTTTGTATGTTCTCCCCATGTGTTTTTCCCCGGTGCTCCAGTATCCTCCACATTCCAAAGACGTACAGGTTTGTAGGTAAATTTGGCTTCGGTAAAGATTGTAGATTGTCCCTAGTGTGCGTAGAATAGTGCTAGTGTACAGGGTGATTGCTGGTCAGCACAAACTCGATGGGCCAAAGAGCCTGTTTCCACGCTGTATCTCTCAAACTAAACTAAACTAAATTAAACTAAATATCAACATTTCTGCAAATACTGAAAATCAGTGCAGCAATTCTTTTGTTTGCTTTTAAAAACAGGATGTGACCCTCAAGGTGTCCCATATTCTTCTGAAGCCGCAGCAGTTTTTTTGTTAGAGTACCTGCCATTTCAAGTTCACTGGAAAGAATACATTTTAAAGCATTGTGACCACTGGACTGCCTCAATTTTAAACAGCTGGCATATATTACTTTTTAATTTCTTTGCACATGACACATAAAATGGAGAGCAGGTTCTGTGGTGCATAATATTACACCAGTGCTGAAATAATCAGACTGAGTGAAAATACATATGGAGCTAGTTTTCCAAATAAGTGCTAACAGTATTTTACCCCCTATGAATAATGGAAATCCTTGAAAGTATCAGGCAGGAAATCACCGACAGTACACCTGTGATTTTTTGGAAACATGTTTCCGAGGACAAATATGCCTGGTGTGTACATACATTAAAATGTTCTCTTATTGGTAATTCTTCTGACAAAGACAATCAACATTTAAAAAAAAATTTGTATCAAATATCTCTTGGTGATATCTGTATTGCAACTCAAGGACTTTGGTGAATCCCAGCTCATTACTTTGTAACGGCGTGTAACAATCGTTACGGCGTACCATGAGTAATAAGCAGGAAACACATCAAAGTGAATTTGACGTGATCTTTCTATGTTGAGTCAACACTGTGACTGCCAATCATAAAGCCACATCTGGAGGAGGAGGTGAGGGGGATGTAGTTATGAAATGTCTTAAAATTCCATATCTTGTTAGTTTTAATAAAATATCAACACAACAGTCACTGCATCAAAGATAATCACAAAATGCTGGAGTAGCTCAGCAGGACGGGCAGCATCTCTAGCTTGGAGAGGGTGACGTTTCAGGTCAAGACCTTTCTTCAGACTCAGAGTCGGGGGAGAGGGAAACTAGAGATGTGGAAGGGTAGAAAGGTGTGAAAAGGACAGATCAAAGAAGACGATGATCAAGGAAAGTCACTGCATCAGTTGCCTTCAGATGAACATTTAAAAAAACTGTGGTTAAAATAAAATAGTTGTTCTCTGCTGCTGGTGTTTTGTTTCTCTACTACCTTTACAATTGTACTGCAACAAATGTTGCATCACCTTGAAACTATTAAACATATGCTTATGCTCTAAAGAAAATAAGCATGTGTGCAATCAGAAAATGCTGCATTCCAGGCTTTAGCGGCACTCACTGACTATTTCCAAATTAAAAGGTATATTTCTGAAGAGCTTTATTTTGGGGAGTGACTGCAATTGATTGCAATTTTTTTTTCTATAGCAAAAGCGATTATGCATTTTATGTTGTCACTAAATTAATAAAACATCATAATCTTTTAATCTGCGATTTGGTCATGTTTAATTTGTTGAATTATATTGTGAAATATTTTGCAGATGGAATAGAAATGAAGAATGAATTTCCATGTAGCAGCTTTCAGAATTAAATTATTGGTCGTTGTAAAGGAAGATGCACAAAATGTTACAGAAATCAAAGGGCCAATATTACAAATACAAAATCCTTATAGGGGACACTCACTCGTTAGGAAAAATTGCTTGCAAAACACAAGCAAATTCCCATTGAGCATACTGCTAAGAATGGGTGTTTATGTACTCAATGTTCAGGATAGTACATAAAAAGCCAAAATTAATCAGAGTTCATAATTATTTTAAATGCTACAGTTATGGATGTTTATGTCTTTTAGATTCCCCAAATTGACATACCAGTAATCAGATGTAATTAAAAAAATGAGAGGAGTTTCTTCAGAATTTGATAAATAGAGTATGAGCAGGAGAGAAAGTATCATATACCTTTGCCAATTAGTAGCCAGGCTTTTTTCAAACTGGCATACAAGAAGGAATCTAGCTGTTATTTATCTTAAAATGCTACCAGAGTTAAAATTTGCTCTCAAACACAGTGTAAATTAGAATTCAAACAATGAGTTTATCCAGGTTGCTGGAACATTGTGTTATAAAACCCCATCTATAATCATTCAACCCTTAAAAATTGAAATGCTCCATCCATTTGAGTTCAGTAGGTGTTCAGTGGGTGTTGGTTTCAAGCAGTTTATACCTAGGCCACGGCAGCTAAGATAATTACTATGCTTCTCTCGCCTATCTATTTGCTAGGGATCAAAAGAACAAGAGAATACAAGATCCAGTTCATTTCAAGAAGATCTGGGAAGAAAGCCAGGCCATGCAAACAAAAGATCCATCTTCTGATAGAGAGATGCACATGATTTTACAGAAATCTACATCTTTAGTCCACTCACAGAAGCAAAGTGGTAGGTGACTTATTTTTGTTAAAAAGAATGAAAATTCATTATAGCAGATTGCCGACTGATAGCACAGTGAAAGAATGCTTTTTCTTGTGGACATTTTAAGGAGGTTGGTGTGCAGGAGCTCACAATATTACCATATCAGCTTCACGAAAGGAGTAAAATTCAGCTTCATGTAAAGATAGGTTAGTAAACCTCAATGAGCATTCAGACATACGGTTAAGTAAGTAGAGAGGTTATACTTGGCAGCAAGGATTGAACAGGTGGTCATACTAAAGATTTTAACATAATGAAAGGATTTGATGGGATTGATGAAGATAAAATATTTTAACCTGCATTACTTATTTTATACTAGACTAAGTGGGAACCGTTGAAACCCATGTTCACACGGGAGGGCTGGTCCCCAATGCAGTATTCCACCTCTCCACCAATTCCAATATTGCTGGCCAATGGGGGGGGGGGGGGGGGGGGGGGATTTCTGGAGCGCTAGTACGGGTGTTGTGGGCTGAAGGGACTGGTTTCCAGAGGGCTAGTATGGATATTGTGGGCCGAATGGATGCTCAGTCACCCAGGCCTGGTGGGCTGGCAGCTCAGAAACTGCCAAAAATTCTGCCCAAAACAGGTGAGAGACTCTGTGAGACAGAAGGGGGAGAGGGTGGAGAATCAAATTTAGACATTTTTCATCTTTTTCTGCAGATCACAGCAATGAAGGAGGAAAGTCTATCCTGGCCTGGATCTCACAGGGAGCAAATGAAGGGAGGAAGGAAAATACTGGGGTGATGTTTAATACTTGCAGGGGGAATGCTTACTGATGGCCCGAAGGTACTCCTGGGCTAGTACAGGCCTGATGGGTCGAATAGGCTCTTTAAAAAAATCAGAGTGAAATCTCAGTGAAAGGCACATTTTCTGGTCTTTTCCTGGCCTGGCATGGGCCTTTTGGGCCAAAATGCTCCTCCTGGGCTTGTGATGTGATAAGGATAAGGGGGAATTCCTTTAGGACCGAGATGAGGAAAACATTCTTTACACAGAGAGTGGTGAGTCTCTGGAATTCTCTGGCACAGAAGGTAGTTGAGGCCAGTTCATTGGCTATATTTAAGAGGGCATTAGATGTGGCACTTGTGGCTAAAGGGATCAGGGGGTATGGAGAGAAGGCAGGTATGGGATACGGAGTTGGATGATCAGCCATGATCACATTGAATGGCGGTGCAGGCTCGAAGGGCCGAATGGCCTACTCCTGCACCTATTTTTCTATGTTTCTATGTTTCTATGTGATAGGATGGTTCAGTTGCCTGATAACAGCTGGGAAGAAAGTGTCCCTGAATCTTGAGGTGTGCGTTTCACACTTCTGTACCTCTTACCTGATGTGAGATGGGTGAAGAGGGTGTGACTGAGGTGAGACGTCCATGATTATGTGATGGTCTTGCAGAGGCAGCAAGAAGTGTAGATGGAGTTAATGGAAGGGTGGTTGGTTTGTGTGATGGTCTTGGCTATGCCCACAACTTTCTGCAATATCTTGCTGTCTTGGATGGAGTAGTTGCCGAACCATGCTGTGATGCATCCTGATAAAAATGCTTTCTACGGCACATCTGTAGAAGTTGGTGAGAACTGTTGAGAACATGTCGAATGTCCTCAGCCTTCTAAGGAAGCAGAGCTGGCGGTGTGCTTTCTTGGTTATTGCTTCAATATGGCTCCCTGGACAAGTTGCTAGTGATATTTACTCCTAAGAACTAGAAGCTTTCAACCATCCCTACATCAGCGCCATCAATGAATATTGGAGTTCATGTGCCGCTTTGCTTCCTGAAGTTGATCACAATCTCCTTTGTCTTGCTGACATTGAGAGAGAGGTTGGTTGGTAGGAGGATGAAGGGAAAGTAAGCCCACAATGTCTGTACCAAACACGATGCCAGGTTAAACCAATCTCCTCTGCGTGCATATCCCTCCATTCCCTGCATATTTGTGTGCCTACATAAAGCCCTCTTAAATGCTCTGTCATTTCCGGCTCCACCACCACCCCAGCCAGCACTTTCCAGGCACCTACCACTCTCTGTCTAAAAAACATACCCCATACATCTCCTTTAAATGTAGCCCCTCTTACCTTAAAGCTATGCCCTCAAGTCTTTGACATTTCCATCTTGGGAACAGGTTCTGGTTGTCCACCCTAGACTTGCTCTGTATCCCCTAAGGAGTTAGAGTGAGGGACCAGTAAAGCATCCCTTGTAGCCAAGGTCCAGAGGGCAAGGCGCACCGCCACCCCACCTCGGGTCCGGAGGGGGAGGAGCGACTCTGCTGTCTGTGACCGGAGGACTGGTGACGGGATCTAGGAAGAGGGTAGGGCCAAAGATGCCCTGGTTGGGTTGCTCCTAGGCCTGGCCAAGCTAGCCATCCGCGAGGTGGATGAGGGCTTTGCCTGAGCCAGATGCTTGCCCCTTTACCGGGGTTACGTCCGCGCCCGGGTGGTGTTAGAGAGGGACATATTTGTATAGTAGTTATTTAGTATATTTGTAACATAGTATATTTTAGTATATTTGTAACTAAATTTGTCCAATTTAGCATCTAGATAATTTGGTGATTTTGTAATATGGTGATGGGTTTTGTTTTGTTTTGTGATAGTAATTAAATTAATTGTTTTTGACACAAAAAAAAGGAGTTAGAGTAAATGTTTTGGCTTGATGACCTTTAGTCGGAAAGGTAAACATGTTATGTGTAGAAAGCACAAACTATACTATGGGAACACTAAAATCTGTCAGAAAGGGCTGTGTAGCTATTTCTCCAGAGCCAGACTAACTCCACATCAAGATTCTCCCCTTGCTTATTCCCTGAATCTTTAATAGCTTATTTTTCGAGTTTATCTAATTCCCTCTTGAAAGTTGTTATTGATTCCGCTTCAATAGCCACTTGTGGTAATGCATTACATAGTCTAATAACCTGTTGCAAAGACAAAAACCTTTCATTTTTCTTTTTAACCTTGCAGAACTAAACCTGAATTTAAACTGTTGAAACCCACAGGGACCATCCCAATAAGCAATTGGTCATGCGTGTGATTAAGTAATGTTTCTGCCAGGGAATTGATAGAACCGTCGGGATCTTTTCAGTATTGCAATGGACATTTACGTATAAAGAGAATATTCCATATGGAAGAAGCCATTGTGTACACCAAGATTCATGTCACATTACCAAGAGTGCTCTTCCATGCTGTACGTTTGTCTTTGGTTAGTTGACGTAAGTTGCAATGTCACTTTCTCACCAGGGGATGGAAAGATGCAAGCATTCATTTCAGACTAACTTTTAGGAACGGTTTGCATTAATTACAAAGTTGCAACAACTTTGCGGCCCAGGTACAACACACAGTTTACACTGGTTAGTCAAAACAGCTTTGAACTGTTCAAAACCATGTAAGGGTTTGTTATGTTGTTCATTGCATAGCACAGGGGTGGGGAACCATTTCATGGTGGAAGGCCGCATTAAGTTAGCTGTAATCCAATAAGGCCGCATCCAAGAAACTTCAATTAGATACACTTCAAAATGTACATTATTTTGTTAAAATAGCCCTCATGACTTACTAATATTTTAATTGTGGCCGTCAGTCAGGGAGGATTATTTTGTTGAATCTTCTTTTACTCGTTGGTATTTTAAATACATTCATTTTAAGATTAAAATAAAAATAATAAAAGATGAACAAAAACATAATAATAATAATAAAAAGATTTATCCTACAAAATTTGGATTATTTCAAAAGGCCGCACTTAATGGCGTAGAAGGCCGCATGTGGCCTACCGCCGCAGGTTCCCCACCCTGGCGTAGCATAAGCAAGTGGCTTGGTTTTTTTTCATCATGCTGGGTGAAAGGTTAGGGTTAACTGTTAGAACTTTTCTCAGCGGGTTCAAAACATTCACGACAGAGTTTGCCGTTTTGGTGTTAAAATTGCAAATAAGAGAATGTTATAATTAATGTACCTCACATTGAACAACATATTTCTGATTTGTGAGCTGTACTGATGTTTCCATAAGAATAACACGTAATGGCTTGAGGGAAGACCGATGGCTTAAACTGTCTTTATTTTGTTGTGAGAGGCTTAACGTGTAAATTGGGGTGTGGATTGGCTCAGTGAACTGGAGGATTATACCCATAGCAGAAACATGGCTGAGAACAGGGCAGGAATAGGAGCTCAATGTTCCATGGAACAGATGCTGTAAGCATGGCAGAGATATGGGTATGTGAGGATTGGGGAGAGAGGGGTGGAGGGGTGGGGTGTTGCCTCTTTGATAAGGGAGGACTTAACGACAGGGCTTAGAGAGGATATTATTTGGAGAGATTACACAGTGAGCCAACGTAGCTAGAACTTGGAAACAAGAAGGAGTTGATCACTTTGATGGGACTGTACCAGTCAATGGGAAGTAGAGGAGTATATGTGCAGGGAGATTGCAGATAGCTGTAAGAATAATAGGGCAATACTAGTGCGAGATCTTAACTTCCCTAATATGAACTTATTCATATTGGGGAATATGAATATTAGGGTCTGAAGAAGGGTTTTGGCCCGAAACGTTGCCCATCTCCTTCGTTCCTTAGATGCTGCTGCACCCGCTGAGTTTCTCCAGCCTTTTGTGTACCCTGAACTTATTCATAGTAGTGCTTGAACAGGGTGGAAGGTTTTCTTTTTTATCCCAGAAAGTTTTCTTAATCAATCTATATATATGGCCCTATTGATGAGGCCACAAAACTGAACCTCCTCTTGGGGAGTGAGGTTGGGAGAGTGTCTGAAGAGCAAATGGGAAAGCACTTTAGGTCCAGTGACCACAATTGTATTCATTTTCAAAGAATTATGAAGATCCACTGGTCCACAAATTAAGGTCCTAAATTAAGGTGACACCAATTCTTAAATTCATACGTTATAAGCTCATATGTCATAGGAGCAGAAATTAAGCGATTTGGCCCATCAAGTCTACGCCACCATTCAGTCACAAGAAGAACGTACAAATTCCCTACAAACAGCAGCCATAGCCAGGATGGCACCCAAATCGCTGGCGCTGTAAGGCAGCATCTCTAACACTGCGCCACAGTGTCGTCCATTGATTCAATGGAATCAAAACTGAGGAAATGGGGGAGATTTTCAATTTCTATCTCTCTTCAGTTTTGCTGTGGAGAAGATCATGGAAGGTAAGGGATTGAGACACATGAGTTGTGATGTCTTGGACCAAATATGAGGGACAAGAGTCAAGAAAGTCTAGAGTGCTTTATTGTCAGTTATCCTGAAATGTAACAATGATGTTCTTAATTGCAGTTGCAGCATAATAGATTAGAGATACCAAAGAGAAGGCACTGACTGTCTTAAAGTGCACAAGGTAGATGAGTCCCTAGGGCCTGACTGAATGCATCCTTGGACTTTGTGAGAGCCGGGGAAGAAATCACAGAAGCCCTAGTAGGGATATTTACTTCACCTTTTGTCACAGGTAAAGAGGCGGATGATACAAAGCTGGTTGACAGTATGAGGCTGCAGTGTGACTTGGATAGGTTGGGTGAGTGGGCAGATGCATGGCAGATGCATGGCAGATGCAGTATAACGTGGATAAATGTGAGGTTATCCACTTTGGTGGCAAGAACAGGAAGACAGATTATTATCTGAATGGTATCAGATTAGGAAACGGGGAGGTGCAATGAGACGTGAGTGTTCTTGTACATCAGTCACTGAAAGTAAGCATGCAGGTATAGCAGGCAGTGAAGAAAGCTAATAACATGTTAGCCTTCATTGTGAGAGGATTTGAGTTTAGGAGCAAAGACGTCCTGCTGCACTTGTACAGGGTCCTGGTGAGACCGCACCTGGAGTAGCATGTGCAATTTTGGCCTCCTAATTTGAGGAAGGGCATTAATGGCCCTGTCCCACTTAGGAAACCTGAACGGAAACCTCTGGTGACCTTGCCCATGACCCAACATTTCCATGAGGTCGCCGGAAGTTTTGATCACTCTCCCTAATGGTCGAAAGTGGTTTCCGCGTGGTCGAGGCTTCACCTAGGTTGCTTTGATTGTTTCAACAAAATCAAAACCGGCCTCGACTAAAAATAGGTTGCCGTTTGGTCGAAGCCAGTGGAGTGGGGTCGCTAATTACTTACAGGCAGTCGAAGGCAATCTCCTTCGCTGCCCAGCCATTTTGATTGGTTCATTGGAGTTTTCAGGACCTAGAAGACCTGGGTGAAATGTCCGCTAAATTGATTAAACTTCTTAAAACTGTCTCAACTCCTTCTCCCCCCTCTTCTCTCCCCTTCCCCTCCCCTTCTCCACACTTCTCTCCCCCTTCTCTCCCCCTTCTCTCCCCCTTCTCTCCCCCTTCTCTCCCCCTTCTCTCCCCCTTCTCTCCCCCTTCTCTGCCCCTTCTCTGCCCCTTTCTCTGCCCCTTCTCTGCCCCTTTCTCTGCCCCTTCTCTGCCCCTTTCTCTGCCCCTTTCTCTGCCCCTTTCTCTGCCCCTTTCTCTGCCCCTTTCTCTGCCCCTTTCTCTGCCCCTTTCTCTGCCCCTTTCTCCGCCCTTCCTCTCCCCTTCTCACCCCCCCGCACTCTCTAAAGGACTTACTGTGCTCTGTGGCAGCCGTTTACCTTCCTCTTCATCGCGCAGACAGTGCTCCTCCGCTCTCCATGGTCCCCACCTTCACGATGTGTTTGTGTGTGTGTGTGCGGTCGGTGTCAAAGATCCGCTTCGGTCGATCCAGGTCGAGGCTTTCCAGGTGAGTGACCAAAACCTCCGGCGACCTCATGGAAATCTTGGGTCATGGGCAAGCTCACCAGAGGTTTCCGTTCAGGTTTCCTAAGTAGGACAGGGGCATAAGGGAGTGCATCATAGGTTCACCAAGTTAAATCCCAGGACGGCAGGAATAACATATGATGAAAGAATGGGTCGACTGGGCTTGTATTCACTGGAGTTTAGTAGGGTGAGAGGAGATCTTGTGGAAATGTATAAAATTCTTAAGGGATTGGATAGGCTAGATACAGGAAATATGTTCCCCGTATTGGGGTAGTCCAGAACCAGGGAAACATCTTAAATCCCAATTTAAGAATAAGGGGTAGGCCATTTAGGACTGAGATGAGGAAAAACATTTTCACCCAGAGAGTTGTGCATCTGTGGAATTCTCTGCCACAGAAGGCAGTAGAGGCAAATTCACTGGACTTTTTCAAGACAGAGTTTGATTCAGATCTTAGGGCTAATGGAATCAAGGAATATGGGGAAAAAGCAGGAATGGGGTACTGATTTAGGATGATCAGCCATGATCATATTGAATGGTGGTGCTGGCTTGAAGGACCGAATGGCCTACTCCTGCACTATTTTCTATGTTTCTATGTTTCTAAGTGTGGAAGACTGGAGGGTAGCTAATGTTGTACAATTATTTAAGAATGTAGACCAACCCATCCTAGGGCCCAACAACTATTGTGGTCATCCTGACGGTTGTTGCCGTCCCAAACTGTATAATCTTGCAAATCCTCTGTTCTTCCAATTCCACCTGTATCTCCCTATCCTACTCCTCTACGTCATCTTGCTTCATGTCCTGCTCTTCCCATTCCTCCCCAAACCTCTGCTCCTTCCCTACCTCCCTCCCCACGTCCTGCTCCTTGTAGCAATGTTTCAACATTTTGAGATTTTAAAAATCAAGTCTGCAATTTATCCCATCAGATAAAGCATAACAATAAGTTTAATTTGACACCTAATTCACTTTAATATCTTCAGTATTAAAAAAGTTATGGCCATTTTCATGCTCAGAAATTAATATCTTGTTCCCTATTGCTTTTCCATTGACTTAACACAAAAGTTGTGATCGAGGACAGTCAAAACCCCATAACTTTCTTAAAAATTAAGAGAACTGAAAGAAATTTTCAGTTATTATAGTTTGAAGTATTCTGAAACAAATATGAAACAATCTTACTTCGATGATCTGAAATTAAAGCATATAATTAGTTAGTTACCCAATTGTAGCTAATTCAATTTCTAGATCTAAACATCGATCAATTGCTTAAGAAAAGATGAACATTTTAAATAGCCTAAGTGTCCAAATAACATTCACACAAGAATTCACAATATAACATGATTTTTAAATCTCATTGTCATTCATTTATAGGCCAAATGGAAGGAATTTAATGTTTAATTCCCATAAATTAATGGCCATTTAAATCATCTTGCGAGTGGGATTTTCCGTAACGTGATCAATTGGAACATTGCGGTTGCAGTGAATTTAAACCCCATATCGGCAGGTAAAATTCTGCCGGTTCGTATTGGGAATAAATCACCTGCTCGCAACGTGAAATTTTGATTAAAGGTATCCTAAGAAGCACTAATGAAAAAATAAACTGTGTACCTTGCTTGTGTCGCATCTCACACTCTGTCCCTGCCTCTCTCCCCTACCTCCTGTTCCTTCCTTGTCTCTTATCTATTTCCTGCTCCTTCCCTGCATCCTTCCCCATGTCCCTCTCCTTTCCCATCTCCCCCCAGCTCCCACTCCTTCCCCATCTCCCTCCCCTAAATCCCACTTGTTCCCAACCGTCTCCCCCACCCCCTCATCTGCAGCTGAGCCACTCTAATTCACGAGGTGTGCAGAGAAAAAGTACATCACCTCACGGCCACATAAATGCTGCCCTTTCCATACGGGGATTGGTTTGCAGCAAACCAGACAGAAGAACCATTTTGGGATGCTCCATAGAGAAACTGGAACCACCTTGCAGGTTGAACATACGCACATTGTATTGTTGAGGTCCAAATTGACATTGCCGGTGTTAAGTTAATAAGCAGCCTATCATAGAGTTTTCCAGTACTTGAGAATGCCATGCACACCACCGCCCCTCACAAAATAATGAATCACACTCTCAATGTGGACATACGTAGTACACCGTGTATGAATATCATAATAAAACAGCATCTGTCGCTCTCCCCTTCCCCAAAACAATGGGAGCCAGGGGGAGGGAGGGGGGGCAAACTTCACAGTCAATATCACTGCCTGGCAGAAATCAAGTTTTGTTTTACTGTCTTCTGATCTCACTTAATTGTGGCTTTGTAGAGAGCGTATTCAAAGATCCCTGTGTTTTTTATGATAAAAACGTTATTACATTAAATCAGCCTCCTTTGATGTGCTGCACTTGTAGACCACCTGTAGCTTTGAAAAATAAAATCATATGATGGCTTCAGTGGAACTGAAGAGGATGTTGCAACACTCTGAGGCATAGCCTGAAAGAAGGAAAAAAAACACATATAACAGTGTTTCATATTCAAGCTTTCATTAATTTACCTTTTATTCTGATCAAGAGGAGGTTTGACAAAATTGTTCTAACATCTTAGATGCTTTTCAAGAGAGTACTTTCAAAGAAAATTTCCTTTTTTATTGTATTACCATGTCCTTTGATGAAACAGCGAAAAATCCAAACAGCTCAGAGCAAAAGCAGTGGTTTCAACTTACATAATTAAGGCAGAAGGTTGAGGAACGCTTGGTGCATTGCTTGAGATGTATAAGCAAACATGTGAGCAAAAATGTATAAAAAGAAATCAATCTTTTCAGCGAATGAATATTCAGACATATAAGTCACAGAAATTCTATTTCCTTGTTCTGTGCAGTAAGGGAAATAACTACCACCATTTAGATACTGGACCTCTGACGTACTTCACAGCTTTTGAAGTTTGGTTTGGTTTAGTTTGGAAATACAGTGAGGGAACAAGCCCTTTAACCCTCTGAGTCCACGCTGACCAGCGATACCCGTATACTAGCACTATCCTACACACTAGGGAACAATTTACAATTTTACCGAAGCGAATTAACCTACAAACCTGTACATCTTTGGAGTGTGTGAGGGAACCGGAGCTCCCGTAGAAAACCCACGCAGTCACAGGGAGAACATACAAACTCTGTATAGACAGCAATTGTAGTCAGGATCGAACCCAGGTCATTAGCACTGTAAGGCAGCAACTCTACCGCTGCGCCATCGTGCCGCCCCATTTTCCTCTAGTCAAAGGTGTAGCTTTGGGCAATCACAAGGGCCACCTGTTCTTTCTGTTAGTTAAGTTGAACACTCATTGTTCCAAACCTACACTGGCACAATCCCCCAATTCTTTCTTTGCTGCATCAATGACTACTTTGGGGCTGCCTCTGACACTCATACAGAACTCGTTGCTTTCATCAGCTTCATTATTAACTTCTACACTGTCTTCAAATTCTCCCCTTTTTCACAATTTCTTACTCTCAATTTCTCCATCACATTTGCTTCAAAGATGAGGCTTTCCACTCTGGGACATTCAAGATGTCTTCTTTCTTCAATTTATCTTTCCCTTCCCCTACCCACACCCCAGTGTGTTTTTTCTCACTAAAATCAGTCTTCCCAATCTGAAGTGTCACCTATATGTTCTCTCCAGACATAATGCCCGACCCACTAAATTACACCAACATCTTATGTCTTTCTTTTTCCTTTAATACTCTCTGGGTCATTTTCCTGGAGATTTTGTTTTCACTGTTCAGTTGGTCAGAAGCTGTTGCTTGATTTAAAAGTGGGTTTCATCACCTTGTACATCGCCCTATATATAAGGCCAGCACGGTGGGCAAGAAGTAGAGTTGCTGCCTTACAGTGCCAGAGACCCGGGTTTGATCTTGACTATAGGTGCTGTCTGTGCAGAGTTTGCACGTTCTCCTTGTGACCGTGTGGGTTTTCTCCAGATGCTTTGGTTTACTCCCGCATTCCAAAGATGTGCAGGTTTGTCGGTTAATTGGCTTCTGTAAATGATCTCTGATGTGTAGGATAGAACTAGTATACAGGTTATTGTTGGTCGGCATGGACACATTGGGCCGAAGGGCCTTTCCACATTGTATCTCTGAACTCTAAACTCTAAACTTTGATGTTGACATTTAACAGTTATTATTTCAAAAATTGCATTCCAAAACAAGGTTTAAAATATGTTTTACTTACTGTATATTGTAAATCATTGTTACACTGGAATTTAGTGGGCTAATTCCAGGATCCCAATGGGACTAATTTTCTCATTATAAATGGGCGATGCTCTTATTATCTGTTAGTGGCATTTACATAGTTTTATTGGAGTTAATCTGGGACACTTCAAAATGTACAATGCAAGCAGAGATGTATTATGAGTAAATTCATGAGTAAATTCATTACAAACAAAGCTGTTCACATGAAGTGGTATTAAAGCGACATAATTGGACAACAATCTCACCATCTTTTCATTCACATTTTTTTCCCATGAGTTTCCAACTTTCTTCATTAAATAACTGTACCTGGATTTGCTTCGGAATTTGTTGCTTTATCTAAAGGTGTGTTACGCTGCTTTGCTTGTGAGGTGAAAATATTATTAATAATTACACATGCACCCATATTTTCAAAACTATATTTAATATATACGGTTTTACATATACTTGTATAATTTTGTCATAATACAAATCGGCGGGCTGAATCTAAAAGCCCAGTGGGACTCATTTCCTCATTATAAACTGGTGATACATTGATTATCTGTTTACATAACTGCATTAGAGTTAATCTGGAGCTCTTTAAATATATAATGTAAGTAGAGATTTATTAAGAGTAATCCATTGTAGGCAAGTTTGTCTATTTGAAGACTGAAAGTTTAAAAAAAACTCAATTGGTATTAAGTGTTAAGCTAAAGGTTCTAGGATCAGTTCTGAAATTTTGTTCAGCTTGCTATCTCAGAGTGACAGCATGGCAGTTATCATTGCCTTTAATCTGGTTAAGATTGTTGGGCTAATTCTCTGATCCCACACTCCCAACATGACCCTCACTTGAAAGGAGAGCTAATTGGGGTTACAGTGCTTTAGCCCCATCTCTGACCTCCCGGGAGCACAGGCTGTTAGAATTAACCTCTGTAGCCTCTTGCATGCCAGCATTTGATTCTAAAACCTTGTAATTAATCGACATTTAACTTCAAAGAAAATCTAATCCCAAATTAAAATGTATCTGAATGTTCATCCACCATTCAAACATAAATGGTCCCATCCAATTCCTTCAGGGTAGTTTAGACTCCAGCTCAAGATCTTTTTCCTCATACTGCGTTTGCAGTAACCATTCAAACAAAGAACAATTTAGGTCCGTAATTGGTATGTAGTGTATGGATTGTCTAGTCATCAAGAAATGCAAGGGGAGTAGAGCAGTGTGAGTGAAAGTGAAGGGCTATAATTGCAGTTAGATAATTGGACAACTGCCTCACCAGCTTTTCATTCAGTTCTCTGCCCACATTCTATCCAAGTGTCTCAAGCTTATTAATCAATTGCTACAATGCTATTCTGTATAATTTTGCCAGGGTGCAGTAAATTCTGCAGTTTGCTTCTTTAAAGGTGATTTTTTTAACACTAGCAAACCTTTGGTTTAGTTTAATTTGGAGATAGAGTGCAGAAACAGGCCCTTTGGCCCACTGAATGATGGGCGAGGAAACACACTAGCACTATCCTACACAGTAGGGACAATTTACAATTTTACTGAGCTAATTAGCCTATAAACCTGTACGTCTTTGTAGTGTGGGAGGGAATTGGAGGACCCGGGCAAAACGCATGCAGGTCAAAGGGAGAACGTACAAACTCCGTACAGACAGCACCCATAATCAGGATCAAAACCGGGTCTCGGGCACTGTAAGGCAGCACTCTACTGCTGCGCCACCATGCAGCATGTCAGAGAATGGTAGTAATAGCTAAAAAAGGACTACAAATTGTAAACGGATATTATGTGTTATAATAATGTGCATCAGGAGAGAGCACAATAAATGTTAGCATTTCGCAGTTGTGGTACACAACTTCAAACATGGAACAAAAAATGCAAAAGGCTGAAGGAATCAGTCCACAAATGCTGAAAGGCTCAATCAATTACAAAAGCTAAACTTCAAAATATAAATGGAAAAGTAGTGGAAATACCAAGGCAGCCAAACAGTTGCTATATATAGTGTTTGGGCCAGATTGTATGGAGGGAGTACAGCGTAGGTTCATAAGGTTAATTCCCGGGATGGCGGGACAATAGACAATAGACAATAGGGGCAGGAGTAGGCCATTCGGCCCTTCGAGCCAGCACAGCCATTCAATGTGATCATGGCTGATCATCCCCAATCAGTACCCCGTTCCTGCCTTCTCCCCATATGCCCTGACTCCGCTATCTTTAAGAGCCCTATCTGGCTCTCTCTTGAAAGTATCCAGAGAACTTGTCTCCACCGCCCTCTGAGGCAGAGAATTCTGTCATATGTCATATGACAGGGACTGCCATATGTTGATAGAATGGAGCGGCTGGGCTCATAAACCCTGGAATTTAGAAGGATGAGAGGGGATCTTATTGAAACATATAAGATTATTAACGGGTTGGACATGCTAGAGGCAGGAAACATGTTCCCGATGTTGGGGGAATCCAGAACCAGGGGCCACCGTTTAAGAATTAGGGGTAAGCCATTTAGAACGGAGAAAAAACGTTTTCACCCAGCGAGTTGTGAATCTGTGGAAATCTTTACCTCAGAAGGCAGTGGAGGCCAATTCTCTGGAGAGAGAGAGTTAGATAGAGCTCTTAAAGATAGCGTAGTCCGAAGATATGGCGAGAAGGCAGGAACGGGGTACTGATTGTGGATGATCACCCATGATCATATTGAATGACGGTGCAGGCTCGAAGGGCCAAATGGCCTACTCCTGCACCTATTGTCTATTGTGCATTGCTATGTAGTGTATGGGCCTAGATTGTAGTAGCTATGGGGGTTAATGGGCCCAAATTGTAGTTGATGAGACCTGCACCAATAACCTCATCATCCATATGTATTCCCAGAGTCAGAGAAAACTTTTGTGGCCATTCTGCCCCTTGCAAGCTCACTGCCAGAAAAAGCTAACTTTCTGCAAGTGAAAACTTGGCCTCATAAGTAGACCTGTGACCAAGACCTAATGGCCATTTGACACTTGCAAATAAATCACTAAAGTAGAAGAAAGAAAAAATATCGTAAATCAAAACATTGGCATCTAACGCAAATAATACTTAGGAAATGTGGGAGGGAACTGAAAACAGAGAAAATCCACGCGGTCACGGGGAGAATGTACAAACTCCATACAGACAGTCACGGTGGCACAGCGGTAGAGTTGCTGCCTTGCAGCAAAATGCAGCACCAAAGACCCAGGTTGGATCCCAACTACGGGTGCTGTCTGTATGGAGTTTGTACGTTCTTCCCGTGATCTGCGTGGGTTTTCTCCGAGACCTTAAGTTTCTTCCTACACTCCAAAGGTGTACAGTTTGTAGGTTAATTGGCTTAATTAATTGGCTTGATAAAAATGTAAAATTGTCCAAGTTGGTGATATGCAGAGTACTACCCTGCCGACTACAACATTCAGAAGGTTCAGAAGGTAGTAGAGGCACAGTGGTGTGGCAATAGAGTTGATGCCTTGCGGCACCAGAGACCTGGGTTCAATCCTGACCACGGCTGCTGTCTGTGCAGAGTTTGCACGTTCCCCTTGTGACCGCGTGGGTTTTCTCTGTTTTCAGTTTCCTCCCTCATTCTAATGACATGCGGATTTGTTGGGTACTTGGTTGTTGTAAAATTGTAAATAGTCCCTAGTGTGTATGTTAATGTACAAGGTGAGTGCTGGCAGGCGCTGCCTTCTCATCATGAAGTTATGCCGTCCAGTCTTTGACATTTCTATCCTGGTAAAAAGTTTCTGACTATCTACATTGTCTACGCCTCTCACAATTGTATATGCTTCTATCCGGTCCCCTCCAGAGAAAACAATTCATATCCGTCCTTGTACACGGTTACTACCGACCATGTAACCATAAAAAATCCATTAGTCAAATTCAATGTCAGAAAATGACCCAATGCAATGAATTACTTTTATAGGTGTGGAGGTTTTTGATAGAGATGAAGTTCCTTGTCTTGTGGACAAAAGGTAAGGAAGTGATCCAATGGTTTTCTAGTGCCCATTGATAATAAAATGAAAGTTATGGGTTTAATGTCCTCTTTTAGAAAGAAGTTCTGTTTTCAAATTCCACCATGCTGCTTTTACGCAAAATGCAAATTATCTACAAATAGTGGAGTAAATTATAGAACCTATTGTAATCAACCAGAAACTGCTGATGTTGATTTAATGAATGGTTGCATAACATTACACTGATGTTATCCTATTTACTATGCTAACCCAATTACTAACCTGCCTATTAACCCATCATTATATACTTTAAATATTATCATTAAAATAAAGAGAACTACGCCATAAAATTACATTAAATATTTCCCCACTAATGTCACCAGTGGCTAATTTTTAGCATTTGATAACTTAGTAAAGTTTTCTTTGTAGTTTTTGTACAAATGTGTCATATTTAGGAAATCTGCTGTATGAATTTACCGGATCATATGCAAAAACAAAGGATTTCACTGTACCTAGGTAGATGTGACAATAAAATATAATTGACTCATTGAATCATTAATGTGGAAACCTATCTCTTTCTATCCCTGCCATAACCCTTTGGGAAAGGCGGGACAATGGTAGCCTTTCCCTTAGCTACCATCAGTCTCTCTAGGGGACGAATCCATCAGAAGAAGTGTATTAAAATTAGTACAGAACCTGAAATGATGAGCTAAAGTCGAGCTGCCTGGAACTTTATGATATTTGTATGTTATACTCCCCTGTGACAAAGTTATTTTGTGCAGGGATCAAACCATTGTATGTCATGGGCTTGCATAGACTTTAGAGATACAGCGTAGAAACAGGTCCTTCGACCACCGAGTCCGCGCCGACCAGCGATCACCTCGTACACTAGCACCATCCTACACAATAGGATGTTTATTGGTTTAGAAAAGATCAATGTCAGAAAATGATCGAATGCAATGGATTACTTTTATAGGAGTGTGGAAGTTTTTTTTTTACAGAGAGGGAGTTCCTTCTCTTGTTCACAAAAGGTGAGGAAGAAAATTTACTTTTTTTTAACCAAAGCCAATTAACTTACAAATCTGTAGGCCGTTATCTGTAGCACCCATAGTCAGGATCAAATCCAAGTCACTGACATTGTAAAGCAGCAACTCTACCACTGCGCCACTGTGCCACCACAAAGACCATTGCTCCACCTGCCCCTGCCATTGCAAACGTGGAGAGACAATTCACCTGGGCTCCAGATGAGTGAGGAGTAGAGATAGGATTATGGAAATAATGATAGGATCAAGACATGGTGGAGGTGGAGAAAATGGTGGTGTAGGCCAAACTGCTGGTCAGGGAGCTTTGAGGATATAAGGTTAAGATTTGGGAGGTGAGCAAACACTAGTAATCACAATTAAAGAGCAATCTTCCTGAATGCCCATGGATACCCTCAGCAGCGGACGAGGAAGCGTTGAGCACCCTTTGACTAAAGTTAAACGATAAACTAAACAAAACTAAACTAAACTAAATTAGCACTCAATGCTATAGCTAAAACCTGTTTTGGTGAGAGAAGGCCGAGCCATTTCAAGTCCCCTCAAGTCTAGAATGATCATGTATGGGGAACATCAATATGTGCATCTGAAGCTATTTGATAACATTGCACATGTTAGTGGCTTCCTTGTATTTGGATATCATATAACATCCATCACACAAACCAACCTCCCTTCCTTTGACTCCATTTACACCTCATGCTACCTTGGCAAGGCCAGCAGCATAATCATGGGCGAGCCGCACCCTGGCACCTCCCTCTTCTCCCCTCGCTAAAAGATAAAGAAGTGTGAAAACACACACTTCCAGTTTCTTGCCATCTGTTATCAAGCAACAGATCCATCCTACCAACAACTAGAGATCAATCCTAAGCTACTATCTACCTCATTGGAGACCCTCGACTATCTTTGATCTGACTTTATCTTCCACTAAACTTTATTCACATTATTCCCTTATCATGCACCTCAATCCAGTATCCACAAAAGCGTTTTTTTAACAAATAACTTCTGTCCAGGCTTCATCAGGCTGAAATTATTGCTTTCTACCAGACTTCATTGCAAGTTTCCTGAAGAACTATGAAAGGTGCAGGTGCCTTCGCTACATATGGTAATGGCTCTTGACCTAAAATGGGCCAGGGTCAAAGTGCAACTTGAGGGTAAGCAGATGTTGGTCTGAAACAGAAAATCTAATCAAACCATCAAAGTGTTCATTTGAGTAAAAGGTCTATGTGCTTAGATTTGCAATGGTTTAGTTTATCAATTGTTTGTAAGTTATGTGGATAAGAATGGTGTGGTGACTACTTTGGTTGCTATCTTGCTGTGCAAGGACGATATTGTCAGGAAAGTTTCCTTGGCAAATCTTATTTTTAATAAATTTAGTAATACAATCATGCAAATGAAATTGATTAGTTTCTTTGTGAATTGTGTGTATAGCATCAGATTATAAAAGTAACACAGATTTTGCCTATTTCTAAACAAAATCTACGTAAATTAAATATTGCTTTAACAATAAGTCAGCTAATTACTGAAAACAAAAAAATATATTTTTTATTTATTAATCTAAATTTATATTGCAGTGTTAATATCACCAACTATCCTTGGTTATCTTTTGACTGTAAATCAGTGGTGACACTTTAGGCTCCGAATCATAGATTGTAGGTTCAAATCCCAACCCGAAGAGTTGAGCATAAATTCTGGCCTAAACCTGCTGAGAAAGGGTCTCGACCCGAAATGTCACCCATTCCTTCTCTCCAGAGATGCTGCCTGTCCCGCTGAGTTACTGCAGCATTTTGTATCTATCTTTGGTTTAAACCAACATCAGCAGTTCCTTCCTACACGTGTAGTATTGAGGAGTGCTGTATTGTTGGAAATGGCATTCTTTGGATGAAATGTTCAACCAAGATCTTGGCTGGGTTTAGAATACTTGAGATGCTATCTACCCAAGACAAACAACTACCAATATTATATTCACTATTTATGGGAGTTAGTTGCATGTTTATTGGGTCTTAAATTATAAAGACATTGAGTCAGACAGCGCGGAAACAGTTCCCTGCAGCTCAACTTGCCCACGTCGACCAAGATGCCCCACCTACACTAGTCCAACATGCCCACGACTGGCCAACATCCCACTATACCTTTCCTATGCCAATACCTATACCAATTTGGACAGGTTGGACATGCACCTGTCCAAATTCTCTGTTTTATACATTGCATGGGTTCATTCAGTAAATCCATCTCAACAATAGTTATCTGTTTGGAAAGCAGTTTTTAATAATGAATGTCCAGGTTAATGTATGTCTTTTGTTTACAGTCGTGCTGATTAACACATGTATTTATGGGCTCAGGAGCTCAAAAACAAAAGGGTTCACCTAACAAGATAATATGGTGATATGTTTTTTTTTAATTACCAAGGAGCATGTAAACATTTTATTTTATTTATTTTATTATATGCTTCTTCTCCATTGGAATTGGGAGAGTGGTTTGTGCTGCATCACTAATGCTCCTATTCCTGGACAACATTTTCCAACCATTCATAGATTGATTTGGAAATGGCCCCAATGAAACCAGGCCAGTCTCTTTGGTTTTACTATTTGAATAGTTGAGAATTGAGAATTAAATTAGCAATTAAAAAGGCAGCTTATTTCAAATGCATCCATTACCGTGAAGCTAAAGGGATTCTAAAAATGGTTCGACACAAAAGACAGGAATGTCTTTGGACCTACTGGCAATCTAATGGTGAAGAATGATGGCATGGTGGCGGAGCTGGTAGAGCTGCTGCCTCACTGTGCCAGAGATGCAGATTTGATCCAGATCTCGGGTACTGTCTGTGTGGAGTTTGTATGTTCTCCCTGTGACTGCATGGTTTTCTCCGGCTGCTCCAATTTCCTCACATTCCCAACAACATGGGAAATAAGGGGTAAGCCATTTAGAACCGAGTTGAGGAAACACTTTTTCACACAGAGAGTTGTGAGTCTGTGGAATTCTCTGCCTCAGAGGGCGGTGGAGGCCGGTTCTCTGGATATTTTCAAGAGAGAGCTAGATAGGGCTCTTAAAGATAGCGGAGTCAGGGGATATGAGAGAAGGCAGGAATGGGGTACTGATTGGGGATGATCAGCCATGATCACATTGAATGGCGGTGCTGGCTTGAAGGGCCGAATTGCCTATTCCTACACCTATTGTCTGTTGACATGTGGATTTGTAGGTTGTAAAAACAAAGGATTTGCAGATGCTGGTTTGCCAAGAAAAGATACAAAATGCTGGAGTAACTTCAGGCAGCATCTTGGAGAACGTGGATATTTATGTCCTCCAGAATGCTGCCTGACCTGCTAAGAGTTACTCCAGCATTTTGTCTTGTGGATTTGTAGGTTCATTGGCCTCTGTAAAATTGCTCCTGTAAAATGAATGCAGGGAATGGATGTGAAAATGGGATAACATAGAACTAATGTGAACAGGCTGTCAAGATATGGCTGGCAAGATATTTGGTTGTATGAAGGGCCTGTTTCCATGCTGCACCTCTAATGTAAACTAACTCAGAGATCTTAACAGGACAGCGTAAGTTACTTAAGCAGATCTTGAATAGATAGTACCTGACGGAGAAAAATACAAAGAGTTTTGAGAGATCAACAATGTAAGGATTTACTGACTTTCTAACAAGAAGGGAGGAATGAGTGACATTTCATTTTTTTCTGCGTATTATATTTCGATCCTCAGCTATTTCCACATGTTTCTCGTTCACAGACAATTTGTAGAACATATTTTATCATTCAGATCAAGACATAGTTGAAAGCCTTTTGCCTAAGGCTCAGAACACTTTTAGAAATTATACACCGTTCTCTGTGCTTTTGTCTGCCTCTCAGTGCAATTAGGTGACTGCCTTTCAGAACACATTAAGGTTGGCATCACTACTATATTCAGATAGCAAGGTGAGCTGGTAGTAAAAGTGCCTGTGTATTGGCTAATGAAGAGCTGCAGACTAAGTACAATGTCAATTACATTGAGCTGACAGGGGCCTGCACTGGCAATGACATGAATAGCCTATTCATTCCATCAGAAGACAAGGTTAAGCATCGCAAACAAAAGAGCTAAACAGCATTGGATAAACCATAGGAGCGGGAGAAAGAGCAGTTACACAACACTCGGAACTTCCAGCAGAAGTGTCTTCACTTTGGTTTAGATTATACCCTGGGCTGCCGTCAGACATTTTAGCTGGTAACTGTCTAATTGTAAGAGAAATTGATCAGGAACAAATGAAATAGGACCCCTTGCTGCTGACTGAATGGATATGATAAATGTACCAAGTTCGCCACCTGCTGTAAACTGAAGGAATTACCGTGGCTTGAATGTTCCCTGAGAAAATAATAATTTGAATAAACGTAAATACATAATGACACAAGGGGTTTCGAAAAATGTTGTCCATTTAATTGTCCGTTTGCAGATGCATCTATTGAGCTTGTAATTCTGTTCTGTAGGAACAATGTTGATTCTTCTGGATAGCTGCCATATAACGTAAAACATGCTGCAAAAGATGGAAAACAGTAAAAATAGGAAGTACTGTTATTCGGCAACATTTAGAGCAGATTTTCTTAGATGGCTAAGCAAACCTATGCATTCACGCAGCATGTGAACTGAAATGCGACTTATTTGCATTATTGGGAAAATAGTTTAGGTAGAAGGATTGGGAAGTCAAATTGACTCCTTTCACTTGGATGCAGAAATTATTAACAGCTTTAGTAAACTTGGTAATTGACTGTTGCAAGCAACAAAGACAATTAATATCAACTTCCCGGCTGAAATCCACAATCAAATGTTAAAAGTAAAATTATTAAGGAGTTGCACGCTTGCTCATCTGGTTTCTTTCACTTTTATTTCAAAATCCTTTGAACATTAGACATCTGTGTAACGGAATCATATTAGTCAGTGATGAATGTGCTTGAGGCACTACTGTGTTTAATGAAAATTACAACCTTAAGTGCTGTACACAAACATGATCTTGAAACCTTACAAATGTCTATTAAAATGAGGCTGATGGTAATGACCAAAATACTTAGGATAGACGTTAAAAAAAAGAAAATGTTCACATCACAGTCAGTCGTGACTATCATGTTATGCTCTGTGAAGCATCAAGATGTAAGAGCTTTAATTTTAACAAAGACATTCTTTTTCTTGTATATTGTGGGCGACACGATGGCGCAGTGGGAGAGTTGCTGCCTTACATCTCCAGAGACCCTGGTTAGAACATGACTACGGGTGCTGTCTGTACAGAGTTTGTACGTTCTCCCTGTGACCTGCGTGGGTTTTCCCGGGGATCTCCGGTTTCCTCAACACACCAAAGACGTACAGGTTTGTAGGTTAATTGGCTCGATATAAAAATAAATTAACCCTAGTGTGTGCAGGATATTGAAAGTGTGTGGGGATCGTTGGCCAGCGCAGACTCGGTGGGCCGAAGGGCCTGTTTCTGCATTGTATCTCTAAAAATAATTATTTCAAGCTGATCAGATTATAATTATAATTAAAGTAAAATCAGATCCATGTAAACATAAACAATAGAACACATACTGCAAAAAATATGGCATAGAAGTAAAGATATGCTTTTCTGTCAATACAATTGTTCAACACTCCTCTAAATCTTGAGACGTGTTGCTGCCACGTGGATGCTATCCAAGTCCTGTTATTATTGTTAAAGAGAAAATAGTTGGAAGGCAGTAAAGCAATTAGTGCAATTTGCAGCATCATAATGTAACCAATATATCTGAGGCAGGAGGCAGAGTTTTTGGAAAGGTCACAATTTGAAAACATTTGAATTATGCAATACATAAAGTAATTTGAGTAGAAAGCTCCTTGAAAAGTCTTGACATGAAAGACATTGGCTCAAAGTATATATTATTATGCTTATAAAAAGATAGTTAAAAGTGTCAAATAATTATTGCTTCGTGTAGAAGGATATAAATATGCCACATAGAGTTAGTGTTATTGTTCAAAGCATCCAGACAACTCCATTATCTACAAATAAAAAGTGTCAGATTAATAGCTAAAAATTTCATTTGATTGCCAACTGTCAAATATATTATTTTTTATTTTAGAGCTCTTCACACAAAAAACTAAAGGCGCCCGGTAGAAATAACGTAGTTTTTAGGATATTGATCTAATTTAAAATATTATGAGCTAATTTACAGTTACCTTAATAATTATTGCTAACCTTAGACTTTGTCTAAAATCCAAATGTTCCAATATCAATATATGAAGTGATCTCCAGTTCAGCTGCCTCCACCCCAATATATCTACATGTCTTCTGGTACAGTTAACTCAGCCAAGTGACCTCTACAATATTCTTTCTTCACCAATGAACAGATTTAAACAATGACATTAAGAGATAAAGTCGTCCCAGAATCCATAACGAAGCATGAAAGAAAAAAAGTGGCTGCATTAACGTTTTAGACTTATTTGATGTTTATTTCCTTTCACATATAGAATGTTTCTCAATTCCATTAGGACCAGCATGGTGAGTTATGGACCTAGCCTAATATGTAGCAATGACTAAACCAAACCCGAACCCTCCATGATCTACTCCGGAACATTCTTCAAAGTATGATAATGGTAGAGGTTTGGAAGCATGTTACTTGTTGGCTGGATTGGATACTTTACCAACAAACATGGAAGAGGGGGAGATAAGGAATGACACTTAAGTAGAATTTACTAGCTTGAACAAAAGAGGATTGATTCTATTTTTGCTTATAAAAACATAGAAACATAGAAATTAGGTGCAGGAGTAGGCCATTCGGCCCTTCGAGCCTGCATCGCCGTTCAATATGATCATGGCTGATCATCCAACTCAGTATCCCGTACCTGCCTTCTCTCCATACCCTCTGATCCCCTTAGCCACAAGGGCCACATCTAACTCCCTCTTAAATATAGCCAATGAACTGGCCTCAACTACCCTCTGTGGCAGAGAGTTCCAGAGACCCACCACTCTCTGTGTGAAAAAAGTCTTTCTCATCTCGGTCTTAAAGGATTTCCCCCTTATCCTTAATCTGTGGCCCCTTGTCCTGGACTTCCCCAACATCAGGAACAATCTTCCTGCATCTAGCCTGTCCAACCCCTTAAGAATTTTCTAAGTTTCGATAAGATCCCCTCTCAATCTCCTAAATTCTAGAGAGTATAAACCGAGTCTATCCAGTCTTTCATCATAAGACAGTCCTGACATCCCAGGAATCAGTCTGGTGAACCTTCTCTGCATTCCCTCTATGGCAATAATGTCCTTCCTCAGATTTGGAGACCAAAACTGTACGCAATACTCCAGGTGTGCTCACCAAGACCCTGTACAACTGAAATAGAACCTCCTTGCTTCTATACTCAAATCCTTTTGCTATGAAAGCTAACATACCATTTGTTTTCTTCACTGCCTGCTGCACCTGCATGCCTACTTTCAATGACTGGTGTACCATGACACCCAGGTCGCGCTGCATCTCCCCTTTTCCTAATCGGCCACCATTTAGATAATAGTCTGCTTTCCTGTTTTTGCCACCAAAGTGGATAACCTCACATTTATCCACATTGCATCTGCCAAACATTTGCCCACTCACCCAGCCTATCCAAGTCACCTTGCAGACTCCTAGCATCCTCCTCACAGCTAACACTGCCCCCCAGCTTAGTGTCATCCACAAACTTGGAGATATTGCCTTCAATTCCCTCATCCAAAATCATTAATATATGGAAATAGCTGGGGTCCCAGCACTGAGCCTTGCGGTACCCCACTAGTCACTGCCTGCCATTGTGAAAAGGACCCGTTTACTCCTACTCTTTGCTTCCTGTTTGCCAGCCAGTTCTCTATCCACATCAATACTGAACCCCCAATGCCGTATGCTTTAAGTTTGTATACTAATCTCTTATGTGGGACCTTGTCGAAAGCCTTCTGGAAGTCCAGATACACCACATCCACTGGTTCTCCCTTATCCACGCTACTAGTTACATCCTCAAAAAATTCCAAAAGATTCATCAGACATGATTTACCTTTCGTAAATCTATGCTGACTTTGTCCAATGATTTCACCACTTTCCAAATATGCTGCTATCCCATCTTTAATGACTGACTCTAGCAGTTTCCCCACTACCGATGTTAGACTAACTGGTCTGTAATTCCCCGTTTTCTCTCTCCCTCCCTTCTTAAAAAGAGGGGTTACGTTTGCTACCCGCCAATCCTCAGGAACTACTCCTGAATCTAAAGAGTTTTGAAAGATTATCACTAATGCATCCACTATTTCCGGAGCTACTTCCTTAAGTACTCTGGGATGCAGCCTATTATGGCACACAGCCAATAGATCTGTTAAATACAATAACATTTTAGACTGTTCCCCCAACAGTACTTGTTAATTTGCACAATGACAATGGAGATACAAGGATTTGGCAGTTGCTGGAAACTTGAGCAAAACAAAAAGTGCTGGGGTAGCTCAACAGGTCAGGCGTCACCTACGGAACGAATGAACAGATGATGTTTCATGTCAAGACCCCTCTTCAGTTCCTTCTTCAGCAGAATATTGTTTGTTTTTGCTGTGGTTCTACTTCAGTTAAATTACCCATTAAATTTCATTTTATCACAAGGAGAGAAATTTAAAGCTATTTCTTCAATAATTTGGAAATAAATGTAGTGAATTTGTTCCAATTTTTTTTTAATTGATATGCTCTGCATTGACATCAATGCTTTGAGAATGACACATTCATAGAGAAATTATAATTTTGTTGGAGATGATGGAGGGGAGTTGTAAATATTACACCCATTGGGTTGAGCAGTGTGTGGGCAGACTGATTACTCATGTTCAGTGGGAAGTATGTATTTGGTTGGACATTGAGTGGTGTCGAAGATACCACACAGCAGAAGCTCCAAGAGTCGCAATTGCTATTTCTAAAGAGAAGGTCAATTTTTGTTGGACAGAAACAGAGAGAGTGGGAGAGAGAGAGAGGAATACAGAGAGATAGAGACAGGGAGATGTCCTTCTATAAGGGAGTCATTCCCCTTTACATTGGGGATCTGGGGTGGAGAGTGCTGCATGGAGCGGTGGTATGTAATAAACGGGCTCGTCCGTCGCATGTATTTTCTGCGGAGAGGAGGAGACCGTGTTCCATGTGTATATGGAGTGTGAGAGGTTACTACCCCTGTACCAATATCTGAAGGGGTTGTTCCTCAAGTTTTGGCTGCATTTTAGCCCCACAATCCTGGTGTTCGGACACAAGGCAGGGAGTGGGGAGAGCCGAGTGGGGGGGGGGGGGACTTACCTGTCAGTTTGCTCCTCGGCCTGGCTAAGATGGCCATTCGTGGGTCCAGGCAGCGGGCGGTCGATGGTCAGGCTAGAGTCGGCTGCCTGCCCCTCTTTCGGGCCTATGTCCGTGCACGTGTGTTCCTGGAGAGGGAACATGCGGTGTCCACGGGGACTCTGGAGGCCTTCCGTCAACGCTGGTCACCGCGTGGGGTTGAGACTATTGTAAACAATGAATGTACTGTTGTACTACAATGATTTGTTTGTTATAGTGTTATTTTTGATTATGTTTTGATGTGTTGTATTATATGATTGTGTCAAATAAAGTTTTTGAAAAAGAAGGGAAAAAAAAAGAGACAGGGACAGAGACAGAGAGAGAAGCAGACAGACAGACAGAAATATAGAGGGAGAACGCAAAGGAGCAAACATATCTGCTGTATTTGCAGATGGATATGTTTAATTAATTTGAAGCAAATTCATTAACTCAGTTGCATGATGCAGCTGGTGGTGTTATGGGCCTGTCCCACTTTCGCGACTTTCCCGGCAACTGCCGGCAACCGTCATAGGTCGCCGAAAATGTTCAACATGTTAAAAATTCAGCGGCAACCAGAAAGACGCAACAACTCTTTGGGTGACTAGGAGACTACCTGGCGACATGTCGCGGGGTGTCGCGGGGTGTCACCCACGACGTGTCGTCAGGGGGTCGCCTCTATGGTCGTGAGTAGTCTCCTAGTCACCCAAAGAGTCTTAGTGTCTTTCTGGTCACATGTTGAAAATTTTCGGCGACCTATGACTGGTGCTGGCAGTCACCGAAAAAGTCGCGTACGTTGGACAGGCCCTTCAAGGTAACTGCAGTCTGCAACTTTTAGAGAATCTGAAAGTGGGTGAGGGAAGCTTTTAATAGTCTCATATAGTCTCATGCAGTGAAGGACACTTGGCAGAACACTGCATCAAATATACATGCAAAAAAAACACAAAGTGCTGGAGTACGTCAACGGGCCAGGCAACATCTCCAGAAGACAAGGAAAGGCGACTTTTTGGGCTGAGACCCTTTTTTAGGCATCCTTCAGAGAAGCTGCCTGACCTACTGTGTTACCTGCATCTCCAGTTCCTTGTGTATCCAACAAAGCAGAGAATGCAGGGTATAACAATTTCATTTCATCCTTTATGTCTTGGCTGAGGACACATGGTGAACTCTCAACAAGCATGTTTCACGTGCATAATGTACACTTATATGTTCACTTAGTTCTAAGGTGCCATTCTAATTGCCAGCAAATGTGTCGGCGTGGGTGGCAGAATAGTGCAGCAGTAGAGCAGCTGCTTCACAACTGCCGACTTGGATCCTGACCAAAGGTGCTAATTGTGCAGAGTTTGCACTTCTCCCTGTGACTGCATAGGTGCTCCAACCCTCCCACTTCCCAATCACATGCTGGTCGGTTGGTAATTTGGCAGCTGTATATCAGTATAACAAAGAACCGCAAATGCTGATTTATACCACAGATAGACACAAAGTGCTGGAGTAACTCAGCGAGTCAGACAGCTTCTCTAAGTAAAAAAATGGGTGACGTTTCGTGTCGGGACCCTTCCTCAATCTGGAAAAAGCATCGCAACCTGAAACGTCACCGATCCCTTTTCTCCAGCGATTGTAGATTAATAGCCTTTGGTAAAAATTGTAAATTGTCGCTCATGTGTAGGATAGTGTAAGTGTGAGGGAATTGCTGGTGGGCACGGACTTGGTGGGACGAAGTGCATGTATCCGCGCTGTCTCGCTAAAGTCTAAAATCTGAACGTCATCCAGCAGGCTGCTGTAAACAGACATTCGGGCACCCTCCTTAAATGACCAGGTCTCTGCAATGCTATCTCACAAACCCTACAGTCCTGCAGGGCACATCAACCTCATTGTTTCAGTATACAGTTGCTGTTTATAAGTTTTCCAATCAGCACTGAGTGAAGGAGGCTCCAGGAAGCCCTATTTGCTAAACAGAAGTTGGCCCTAAAATTGAACCTTGTGATTGCAGCTCAGCAAGCAGATAATTCCTTGCATAAAGTCCTGAGTTCCAGTTTGTCTGCAACACCTGAACACAGGGCAGCAATGGTGGCGCAGCGGTAGAGTTGCTGCCTTACAGCCACAGGGACCCAGGTTCGATCCTGACTATGGGTGTTTGTCTGTATGGGGTTTGTACGTTCTCACCGTGACCTGCGTGGGTTTCTCAGGGTGCTCCGGTTTCCTCACACACACCAGAAGTACAGGATTGTAGGTTAATTGGCTTGGTATAATTGTAAATTGTCCCTAGTGTGCGTTGGATAATGTTAGTGTGCGGGGATCGTTGGTCGGCACGGACCCAGTGGGCTGCAGGGCACTGTATCTGTAAACTAAATTAAACTAACCCTGAACACAAAGTATCTGACACTTGTACTGGGCTGAGAGAATGTTACAGCGATGGGCCTGTCAGCTGTTAGCCGTCAGATAGTTTTAGTTTTCAAGATGCAGTGCGGTATCAGGTTCTTCAGCCCACCGAATCCCCGCTATGCAGTAACCCATTCACACATCACCCATTCGCACTAGTTCTATCCTGTACATTAGAACTACTGTATTTACAGAGGCACGTTAACCTACAAACCTGCATGTATTTACAATGTGTGAGTAAACCGGAGCACTCAGAGGAAACCCTGTGACCCTGTGACGATCTCCCTGTGACCACGTGGTCACAAGGAGAACATGCAACTCCATACAGACAGCACCCATAGCCGGGATTGAACCCGGGTCTCTACTGCTGTAAGGCAGCAACTCTACTGCTGCCCCATTATTCATACCGCTGGGTTGTAAGCTATCCAAGCGAAATATGAGGTGCTGTTTCACCAGTTTTCAAGTGGCCTCAATCTGACTGTGGAGGAGGCCCAGGACAGAGAGGCCAGTATGGGAATGGGGAGGGGAGTTCAAATGGTTGGCAATTGAGAGATCCCATGGACATGCTAACTAGCCTGCCTAGCTACTCCAGCACTTTGTGTCTTTTCTTGTAAACGAGCAACTGCAGTTCCTTGTTCCTAAATCTACATGTTTTTCGCTCTATGGTCTAATTTTGATAATTTCAGAAGAAACGCACACTGATAGAATGGACTCTGCTATGATTCATGTTCGGGCCATGATATGAAAGGACTGGCAGGGAACATTCAGCAGCTCCTCGGTGTCAGGGGAATCTCACCTTACAAAATCTTCTCGTGCACTCCACATGAAATGCCAAGGAGAAACTAATTAAATGAATTGTGCTGATGAACTGTTCAATCACGACCACTCGACATGTTTACTAACTGCTGATAGATTGATGTTGTTGATGCTCTTGCCACTGCTTGCAATTTATGCCAGAGCATAAACGTTCAGGCTTGTGGAGATATGGCAATAAGTCATTTGGAGCAGAATTAGGCCATTCAGCCCATCGATATCACTCCACCATTCGATCAAGGTTGATCTATTTTTCCATCTCAGCCCAATTAGTTTAGTTTAGCTTTAGTTCAGAGATACAGCATGGAAACAGGCCCTCCGTCCCACCGAGTCTGCTCCAACCACTCTAATGCTATCCTACACGCTAGGGACTATTTACAGAAACCTACAAACCTGCATATCTTTGGAATGTGTGGGAGGAAACCGGAGCACCCAGAGAGTACTCACGCGGTCACAGGGAGAATGTACAAACTCCATACAGTCACCATCTGCAGTCAGGATTGAACCTGGGTCTCTGGCACTGTAAGGCAGCAACTCTACTGCTCTGTCCACACAATGGACAGTTGCCCACAATGTCCTTCTCCAGCCTACGCCACATAACCTTTGACACCCTCACTAATCAAAAACCTATTAACTCCATTATAAAAATATTCAGTGTCTTGGCTTCCACAGCCATATGTGGCAATGAATTCCCCAAATTCGCCACCCTCCGGCTAATGAAATTCCTCCTCATCTCCATTCTAAAGGTACGTTCTTTTTATTCCGAGACTGTGCCCTCTGGTTCTAGACTCGCCCATCACTGGAAACATCAGAAGGTCATAAGGTCATAAGTGATAGGAGTAGAATTAGACCATTCGCCCATAACATCTACTCCGCCATTCAATCACGGCTGATCCACTTTGGTTGCAAGAACAGGAAGGTAGACTATTATCTGAATGGTGACAGATTAGGAAAAGGGGAGGTGCAACGAGACCTGGGTGTGCTGATACATCAGTCATTAAAAGTAAGCATGCAGGCACAGCAGGCAGTGAAGAAAGCTAATGGCATGTTGGCCTTCATTGCAAGAGGATTTGAATTTAGGAGCAAGGAGGTCCTACTGCAGTTGTACATGGCCCTGGTGAGACTGCATCTGGAGTGTTGTGTGCAATTTTGGTTTCCTAATTTGGGGAAGGACATTATTGCTATTGAAGGAGTACAACGTAGGTTTACCAGGTTAATTCCCATGATGGCAGGACTGACATATGATGAAAGAATGGATCGACTGGGCTGGTATTCACTGGAATTTAGAAGGATAAGAGGATATTATAGAAACATATAAAATTCTTAAAGGATTGGACAGGCTAGATGCAGGAAAAATGTTCTCGATGGTGGGGAATCCAGAATCCATGGTTTAAGAATTAGGGGTAGGCTACTTAGAACGGAGATGAGAAAAAACTTTTTCACCCAGAGAGTTATGAATGTGTAGAACTCTCTTCCACAGGAGGCAGTGGAGGCCAATTCACTGGATGTTTACAAGCGAGAGTTAGATTTAGCTCTTAGCATCAAAGGAATCGAGGGATATGGGGAAAAAAGCAGGAACGGAGTACTGATTTTAGATGATCAGCCATGATCATATTGAATGGTAGTGCTGGCTCGAAGGGCTGAATGGCCGACTCCAGTACCTATTTTTCTAAGTTTGTATGTTTCTACAGTATCTATCTCTCCCTCCTAACCCCATTCTCCTGCCTTCTCCCCACAACATCTGACACATGTACTAATCAAGACTGAAGAAGGGTCTCGACCCGAAACGTCGCCTATCTCCTTAGCTCCTTAGATGCTGCTGCACCCGCTGAGTTTCTCCAGCTTTTTGTGTAACCCATGAATCTGTCTATCTCTGCCTTATATATATCCACTGACTTGGCCTCCACAGCCTTCTGTGACAAAGAAATCCACAGATTCACCACCATCTGACTAAAGAAATTTCCCCGGACCTCCTTCCTAAAAGAAAGTCCTTTAATTCTGAGTCTATGACCTCATAGACTCTCCCAATAGTGGAACACCCTCTCCACATCCATTCTGTCCAAGCCTTTCACTATTCTGTATGGTTCAGAGGTGTCCCCTCATTCTTCTAAACTCCAGCGAGTACAGGCCCATGTGCTGACAAACGACATCCTTTCCACGTCCACTCTATCTAGGTCTTTCATTATCGGGTCGATTTCAATGAGATCCCACCTCATCCAGTGAGTGCAGGCCCAGTCTTCAAAGGAGCCTTCAATATAGCTCCTTTGGGGTCTTTAACATATATAGCTTAAATAAACAAAACAAAATTAGAAACACACTATAGGTCAAGCAGCATCTGCGGAATGAGGAAAAGAGTTGACTGGGAAAGAGAAGATCAAGCTAGTTTTCAGCAAGAGGGAAGGTGGGAAGGAGGATTGTATTTAACAAATAATGAAAGACCTAGATGGAGTGGATATAGAGAATGTTTCCAGTTGCAGAAAACTCTATGGCCAGGGGGCACAACTTCAGAATAAAAGAATGTACCATTACAATGGAGATGAGGAGGAATGTCTTTAGTCAGCAGATGGTGAATCAGTAGATTTAATTTCACAGATGGCCGTAGAGGCCAAGTCATTGAATATTTGCAAAGAGATTGACAGGTTCTAGATCAGTAAGGGAGTTAAAGGTTATGGTGAGAATGCAGGAAATTGGATTTGAGAGGGAAAAATAGATCAGCCATGATAATTGGTGGAGCAGACTCGATGGGCCAAATAGCCTAATTCTGGTCCTATATCTTAAGGTCTAAGGGAATATCTCTGAAATTGTAAGACAAATGAATTAATATCGCAATAGGAGCAGCAGTTATGATCAGCTTGTGCAATTTTGTCTGCTAATAGCAAGGATTCACACATGCCCCACAAGCCTGTTTTACTAGGGAGAAATGGTGGGTTTTGATATGGACACAAGAAATGAACAATGTCCATGCTGAACATGATGCCAGAATAAACTAATCTCCTCTGCCTGCATGTGATCGCCACGTCCCTCCATTCCCCACATAGCCCTGAACCAGTTGGTGATGGAACCAGTCAATATGGTCTCTACTGTACCCCTTTCACCTTTCACAAGTAGATGTCACCTTTCACAAGCAAGTACAAACACAGTGGAATCATTTACCAGTTCGCACAAGTGAGCTGAAGTGGTCCCTATTAGGAGGGAGATACGGCATCTCGATATGTACTTTTTGTTCAGGAAGGTTGCAGCCTGTCTGCGAAAATGTAACACTGGTGGTATTTGCAGACATTTATCTTGTGTGACTGAACTATCTCTTGCATTTCTCTTCCATCATGTCCTGGTGATTGATTCTTGGCTATTGTTTATTTGCTACAAAACCCAAGACAGAGTGGGTTACCTCAAGTTGGTGAATTCAATATTGAGTCTTGAAGGCTGCAAAACATAGAAGATGAGATGTTGTTCTTCGAGCTTGTGTTGGACCTTGTTGCAACAGTGCAGGAAGCCACAGAAAGACATATCTGGAAATCTAAACAACATTAGAAAATTTAGAGGGTACAAAGTTCTGAAGTAACTCAGTGGGTCAGGCAGCATCTCTGGAGATTGTGAACAGGCGACGTTTCATGTCCAGACCCTTCTACAAACCAGCATCTGCAGTTTCTTGCTTCTACATTGGAAAAAATCATTTTACCTGAAGACAGTTCAGATAAAATCTGTAAAATACTCCATGAATCATGTGTATTTGTGTGTGTCTGTGAGTGTGCACGCACACATTTGTGTCTCTGCCATTGCATGTATGCGTGCAATGACTTTGTTGAGTGGTGTGGGCTGAATCACCTGCAGCTCAACACCGACAAGACTAAAGGCCTTGTCCCACTTTCCCGAGTTACTCATGAATTCTCCAGAGTTTTCCCCTTGATTCAAACTCGGAGAATGTCCGTAGCGAGTCCATAGGAGTCCGTAGCGAGTCTGTAGGAGGCCATAGGAGTCCTTCGATATTTCGTAGCGGCTCGTCATGCCAGCCGTAGGTACTTGAGGCATCAGGTAAGTCGGGACGTTTTTTCAGCATGTTGAAAAATGTCCACGAGTAAAAAAAATAGCCCCGAGTACCTACAGCTGGCTATTACCATAATTCTCTGAGTTTGAATCAAGGGGAAAACTCGATAGAATTCGTGAGTAACTCGGGAAAGTGGGACAGGCCCTTTAGGAGTTGGTGGTGGACTTTAGGAGGAGAGGAACACCCCTGTCCACTGTCTCGATCAATGGCGTGGATGTGCAGTTTACCAGGGAGTACCAATTCTTTGGAGTTTGGAGTGTAGACTGAGACTGTCTCCCCCCCCACCCCCCTCTCAATCTTTGCACATCTCCCAAGCCTTTCCACTGATCACTTTAATTTCATGTTTCATGTATTTTGTGTTTTTTATGACTGTTGGCAGATAAATTTCCCTCCTGGGATAAATATATCGTATTGTATCGTATCTTATGTGCGTGTGTGTGTGTGTGTGCATGTGTTTGTGTGCGTGCATGTATACGTGTATGTTTGTGTGTGTATGAGCATGCGCGAATGTGTGTGTGTTTGTGATACAAAAGGGCTAAATCCAGGAGACAGTGGACACCTTTCACTATCTCTCTGGTGCAACAGAGCCTGTAGAATCAGGGTTCCCTGAACAGTATAGCACAGGAATGTGTTCTTTAGTCCACAATGTCCATGCCAAACATAATGCCAAGATAAACTAATCTCCTCTGCTGGCACTCGATTCACATCCCTCCATTCCTGTGCATATCCACATTTACTTTTACTTGGCTCTCTCCTAGGATAGTTGTTATTGATAGGAAGGAACTGCAGGTGCTGATTTACACTGAAGATAGACACAAAATGCTGGAGTAACTCAGCAGGAGAGGCAGCATCTCTGGATAGGAGGAATGGATGACGTTTTGGGTCGAGACCCTTCTTCAGCTCAGTCTGAAATGAAACGTCACCCGTCCCTTCCCTCCAGAGATGCTACCTGTCCCGCTGCGTTACCCCAGCATTTTGTGTCTATCTTTAATGTTCATGGGTCCACCAGGAGGATAAGAATAGCCTACTTTATATCAACACTTTTTTATTACATCTTTCATTTTGACAACATGAAGTCTTTAGATGGTGATAGTAGCTGCTCTGAATCATTTTGTGTATTTTTGCGAAGGGAACACTGTTTAATCTGCAGAATCTGCTGCTACCAAATACTTTCTGTAGTTTATTCTGCCCTCTACCTAACTCATTTGACCTCAGGAGGAAACATTCTACAAAATTCCTCTTGGACTCAGAGGTCAATTTTCTGAGACTCTACGAAATCCAGCCTGCATTATTCATCTATGAGTGACTGACTTCCTCAGTACATTTTCATAGCTTACATCGCACGTTCCAAGGAGCATTCAATCATTGCTCACTGCAGTTATAACCCTTTGGGCACTGGCTTCTTTTTATTATTTTCATCTTGATGACACACCTTGAGCTGCGATGCATGATGTGACTCAGTGAAGAGTTGTCTATTTTTATGCCTTTCCTCCAATTTCATTAACCACGAGTGGATTATCATCAACTATTACCCTCTTTAGATCTCTGGAGTAGATGGAGTTTGTGAGGGAGTGACCATGTCAACAAATGAGGAAGGTTCACTTCTCAATAAAGCAAGTTTATTCAAATCTCAAACAAGTTGCTTTGATCGAGTAATTCTCAAATGTTTCCTTGTGGATAAAGGGAAGAATGGTGTCTCTAATTATGTATTTGCTGATTAAATCATTGGGCCATCAATTTAAGATCCAACTCTTGAAATTGGTTGTTTGTTAACAGACTGAAAAAAAGAACTTCCAATCACACCAACAATACTAACCTTCCAGCATTTAACTGCCAGTGAGTGTTATGTAGCGTTCAAGAGCCTGATGTAGCATTCAAAAAGCCATTCTTGAAGCTGGTCTTCATGGTCTTCAGATCCCTATATCGTCTTCCCGATAATAGTGAAATGAGAGCACAGCCAGGGAGGTGAGGGTCTTTAATGATATTCCTAAGTTATAGGAGAGGTATTAGGCCATTCAGCCCATCAAGCTTACTCCACCATTCAATCATGGCTGATCTATCTTTCCCTTTCAATCCCATTTTCCTGCCTTACTGATCCTTACTATTCAAGAATCTTGGCAGCCTTTCTGATGCAGCGCCTCCTATAGGTCCCTTCGATGGTGGGGAGTTCAAAATTTGTGAGGGACCAGGTCCGATGGTGGATGATCCACCTCTCCCTGTAATTTCTTTCATTTCTGGACGTTCGACTTGCCGAACCAGGCCACGATGCAACCAGTCAATATACTCTCTACAAAAGATCCTATAGCAAGCAAGATAGATCACTCGACGAAAAAGACGTAGTACGGTCATGGGCAGATTCATGGGTAATTTTTGGCCCCATTTCCGTAACCGGCTTCCGTCTGCACCAAAGATCTCATAGCGGAGCAAAGATACTAGTGCGGAGATGGAAGCCTGTTACGGGAACATCCTCGTAAAAATAAAAGTACTTTGGTAAAAGTCTTCTCCTCATTTTCAGAATTATAATTTATTAACACAAACTGTTCCCCCGCAACATTGATTACACTGCGAGTCGAGTCGGGTTACTGAAATGGATGAAAAAAAGGCCCACGTTCCACTCCTTTGCGTCCTACACGTCAGCCCATTGCAATTAGCAGGAGTGGTCTCTCTTGCTCCGCTATAGGATCTTTGCTCTGTACTGTACACCTGTACCCCTTTCACCTTTCACCTTTCACAGTAGGTGTCACCTTTCACAAGCAGGTGCATACATTGTGGAATCATTTGCCAGTTCGCACAAGTGAGCTGAAGTGGCCTCTATTAGGAGGGAGATACAGCATGATATGCATTTTTGTTCAGGAATGTTGCAGTCTGTCACAGCGAAAATAGTAAGATTAAACGAGAACTTACCAGTTCGAAGGTTGATCTTTATTTTATGAGGAGTTGCGGTGAGGGATTTCGTGAAGACCCCGCCAACACGCATGCGCGGCATCCTTCAAAGCAGCGGTGTGGAATCACAGACCCGACCAAAAGTAAAGATATTAAGATTAACCTTTGAACTAACTAGTTGAACATAATGATCGAGGGTTGGGAGCGGAGGGCACGAAATCCCTCACCGCAACTCCTCATAAAATAAAGATCAACCTTCGAACTGGTAAGTTCTCGTTTAATCTTACTATTTTACTTCGGAGTCACGTGAGTGACTTCGTGAAGATTTCAAAGCTCTGTGATTACACGCCCTGGACAACGTCCATGCTACCACACTGCCGCAATCCTGATGGAGGAAGTTTGTTAATGCAATCCAGACTGGACAAGCTGAAAGCAAAATAATGGAGATTTATTAACACAAATCATAAACAACCCCCTGTCTGGGGACAAATGACATTAGGGAGCAGCCCTGAGTACTGCATCCGCATATGTTGCAGGTCCGGCCAATGGCTTGTGGTAGAACCGCTGGAAGGTTGTCTCACTGGCCCATCCTGCTGTAGCGTGGACGTGATCCATGGGCACCTCCATGGCCCTCGCTGTTGATGTGGATGCAGCCCTGGTGGAATGAGATTTAAAAATGTGAGTGTCAATACCTGCTGCATCCAACACCTCCCTGAGCCACCTGGAGATCGTCTGCACTGTCACCCGGTGATGTGGTTTTTTGTGGCTTATGAGCAGTCCTTGTTCTGAGTTCCTGATTGGCTGGGTTGACTCGATGTAGTAACGGAGGTGGGCGACTGTGCAGAGTGTGGCATCAGTGGGGTACGCCTGGAATTCCAATTGCAGCCCCGTAGTCCCGGGTCTATGCTGCTTTAGCAACTCTGCAACGTAAAAAGTTACTTTCCCAGGGGTAGAGAGCATATTGTCAATGCGCAACTTTTGAAGCGCCTGTACCCGCTGAGCAGACGTGAGTGCCATCAACATGACCACCTTTAGGGTGAGTCGGTGAAGTGGTAAACCCGCCATGGGAGACCATGATCTTAAAAGGGACAGGACCACTCCTGCATCCCAGACAACGTTATATCTGGGCCGTGGAGGGTTGGTATTAAATACACCCCTCATGAATTTTGACACCAGATTGTTGGTCCCCACTCCTACCGGAAGGTACGAGGACAGCGCACTCCTGGCGCTATTGATGGCACTATAGCTGAGCCCATCATCGTAATGGAGGCCCGCCAGGAATTCCAGGACGTCAGGTATCGTAGCAGAATCATAGGAAACATTCTTCCTTGAGCAGAATAACTCCCATTTCCTGATCTGAGTCAGGTACTGCCGTCTGGTAGATGTTCTGCACGATGCAGCGATTACATCCATGGCCCTCGATGAGATCCCGGTGTTTATAAGAGGCCTTTTCAGAATCTGCAGATCAACAGGTTTAGACACCCGTGGCACGGATGCGACGCGCCAGTGACAGGATTAGTGATCAATCGCGGGTTGTTTGCAATTTGCACCCAAGGATGTTTCAACATCTGGGAGACCACCGGGTACCATGGTTGTGTCGGCCAGTCGGGTATTACCAGAATGCCTGACGCAGAGTCCAATTTGATTTTCTACAATACCCGGCTGATGAGGCAGAATGGGGGAAATGCGTAGCAATACCATTTCCCCCAGTGGAGCGAAAAAGCATCCAACGCCACTGCCCCAGGGTCTGGTTCCCACGATACATACGTTGGTATCTGATGGTTCAACCTAGACGCAAATAGGTCAATATCTGGCATACCAAATTTTGTTACAATTTCAGCAAACACATGGGGAGTCAGCATCCACTCGATGTTATCATTGAACACTCGTGACCTGGTGTCCGCCACTGTATTGAGTATCCCCGGGAGGTACGTTGCTGATATCCAAATATCCCTTTTGATGCACCAGAGCCAAATTGTATTTGCCAAATCATTACAAGATACTGACCTGATACCATCCATATGATTTATATATGCTACCACCGTGGTATTGTCTATTTGAAGGCGGACATGTGCATGACGCAAGTTACTGCAATATGCCCGTAACCCATGAAAAACCCCCAGCATCTCCAGATAATTAATGCCTTGTACTTGGAGAAGGGTGAACTCATGAGCGTCCCATCTACCACCGCAGCTGGTTATGGTGTCAGTTGCTCCCCAGCCTTGTGCGCTTGCATCAGTTTGCAACAGAACTGTTGGATTTGGGAGAAGGATGGGTTTGGAACTTCCTCTAATACCGTGAACCCACCAGTTCAACTCGGCCTTTTCCCCTATGCCCAGTTGCATAGGTCGGTCAAAATGTCCAGCATTCAATTTTAACGCCAGAATTTTGCTTGTTTGTAATTTCCGGTAGTGTAATGGACCATAATTTACAGCTGGGAACGTAGCTACCAGCTTCCCAATTACCTTTGCAACCTGCCGAATGGTTGGCCTGTTGCTGTCAAGTAAACTGATGCATGCGTGTTGAATGTCCACCACTTTGTCAATTGGGACGGTGACTTTCATCTGGTTAGTGTCTATAGTGAACCCCAAATAGTCCATGACCTGCGAAGGGTTGAACTTGGATTTGTCTGGATGGATTATAAACCCCATCCTTTGAAACAAAGAGATGGCGGCTGAGACTGCCAGCTGGGCTAGCGCTAGGGTTTCCCCCGCTATGAATATGTCATCTAAATATGCCATAATGATATGGTTTTGTTTCCTAAGATGTGCCAATATAGGTTTAACAATTTTGGTAAATAGTCTCAGCGCTGTTGTAATCCCATTAGGCAAAGCTTTATATTGCCATAATTGACCTTCCCAGACAAATTTCAAGAACCTTCTATGTTGTTTAGCGATAGGGACTGTATAGTATGCATCCTTCAGGTCAATGCAAGCCATAAAGTACCCATGACTGACCAACTGCTTGGCTGTCTCAAACGTCTCCATTTTGAAATGGGTATATTGTACGAAAGCATTCAACTGGGTTAAGTCGATGATAATCCGACAGCCTTCATTCTTCTTGGTTCTAGTAAAGATGTTGGATACAAACTCCAGTGGCTCATGCGTCGTTTTCTGTATTACCCCTTTTTCTTCCAATCGTAGTATCTCAACATGAGCCCGCTCCTTCTCTAATTGAGAGAGTGCAAATCTGCGACTAGGCTCATGTTGTGAAGGGGGGTCCCTGGCATTAATAAACTCTATCTCAGTTTAGCTACTGCCTCATCATTCCCACAGTCTTGGCCTCCTCGTCCAGCTCTTTTACCCGCTTAGGTAGGTCTTCCCCAAACAGCTGCCTTGGTGGTGGTGCGGTGGAGGTGCTGCATAATCCCGCAAATTTGGGATTTAAATTTGGCCGGATGGAGCTTTTCCTAAAACAGTTTATCTCAAACTGAGTGTTGCACAAGAGCGCTAGTGCATCCTGCTGCTCCTCGGAAACACTCGTGGCATCCAGAGACCGAGCGAAAGCCGTGATACCCGCCGTCAGCAGTTTCAGGATCTTCTGGAGCTTGCCCTCCTTGATCCTTGTATTAGTAGACATGTTCCCCCATATCGCTGTATTCACCTTAGGAACGTTGAGGGAGTTGCAGTTCGCCGGTGCTTTGTATCTGGCCATTGTTTCCGTGAGCACGGTATCCTGGAGCTGGTGCGTAGTCAGAAAATCAATCGAAGCCGCTATCTTGGGATGTTATGGGTCCCCAGCGGTAGCAGGCGACCCAAACTTCGAGACTGCCTCCAACATTTCCTGTGGGGCGTTGAGCTCTCCCTCCTCCTCAGACTCACCCATACTTCCTAGCTGGCTCTCAAGCGATGGTGAGATGGAAGGTGGCGGCTGTGCGTAGCTCCCAGACCTCTGGGACTGCCGTTCCTGATGCTCCAGGTCCCGTTTGTAGAGTACCTCCACCATACGCTCCAACCGGGCCATACGACCGTCACCGCTGCATGCGGGCCACTGGTCGTCTTCCCCAGCCTCTCCAGAGGAACCGGGGCTTCCGGCAGTTGTCAGCACCCCCACGGAATGCACTGCCAGGAAGTCGCCAGCTCGCACTCCAGTGGGGCTGTGCGACTCCCGCACGGACATACCGCTGGTCCGCCGTCGTTTGGACAGCAGCGGCCCCTCTGTCTGGTGGGAGGGAAGAGGGCTTGAGTCAGTGCTTGCACCAGAAGCCAGACTCCTCGATGTCCGTGCAGGCTTACCACCACAGTGTTCCACACATAAGCGGGAATGTGGCGGCGCATGGTCTGTTATACCCGCCTCAGCAGGAGTGCTAGACCGTACTTTGCTGCCACCGGCCCGCACTACGGCAGCCTGTTCCGGTGGTGTGCCGGTACATCCTGCCCCCACAGGGATCCTCGGCACGCCAGCACTGCCACTGGTCTGCTTCCTTGCAGGTTTACCCAGTGGCTTGTCCCTGCCTGCCGAACCGACAAGGCTGGACTTTAGCGAGGCTTCCCCCCTGTTCTGCCCACGAGGGACCTCTAAAGGGGGGGATTCACCCGCAGACACGCTTGCTCCAAGAGCCCCACATGCCTTACCTCCAGCCCTGGACTTGGGCACTGGAGGCCTGGAGTCAGGGTCTCCCAGCCCCTGCTCCTGCGCGGACACCCTCTTCTTTGCCAGAGGGGTTGTGCCGGGTCTAGTCAGCTGCCCAGAGCTCCCCGACTTCCGAGACTTCCTCCCCGGTGGTGTCTCAGCTGCTCCCGATGTAGCGGGCAGCTCCGGGGACGGCACTCGCTGAACGCGACTCTTAATGCTCCTTCCTCGTTCCATGGCCCTGCAAAACAATACAGAGCACACGAACCAGCTAAAGGTTAACTTACCTGCAGCTGCTTACCTTTTTGAAGGAGCCGGTTGAGGGAGCGCACTCCCCCCCCCAGCTGCCGTGAGCAAATGCGCGCAACGATATGACGCGCATGCGTGTTGGCGGGGTCTTCACGAAGTCACTCACGTGACTCCGAAGGAAAATGTAACACTAGTGGCATTTGCAGACATCTCTCTTGTGTGACTGAACTATCTCTTGCATTTCTCTTCCATCATGTCCAGGTGATTGATTCTTGGTCATTGTTTCTTTGCTACAAACCCAACCCATCTCCTACACCATTAGTGCTCCAGGGTTGAATCCTCTTATAATGGTTCAGTGGGATATACTAATCACCGGCTGCTGCTCTAATACATATATGATGTAAGCCTTCCATTTAATTTTTACTAAACTTGGCTAGCAGAAGAAAGTGTCATCAGTGGTTTATTTAAAACATGAATTATAAGCACAATAAACTGATGCAACATTCAATAAATAAGTATGTAGCAGGACCAGACCATCTTACAGAAATAAATTTATTAAGATTGTCCTTGCAACTTATACTATAATATAACTTTTTTTCATTTTCTAAAAGCTACAAGATTCTGGTGTTTTAAATGCGCAGCATATGTAAAGCCATGGAGTCATAGAGTGATAGAGTGTGCCCATTCAGCCCAACTTGCCCGCATCGACCAACTTGCCCCATCTGTATTAGTTCTACCTGCCAGCATTTGGGCCATATCCCTCCAAACTTATCCTATCCATGTACCTATCCAAATGGCTTTTTAAATATTGTGATAGTTCCTGCCTCTGACAGCTCGTTCCATATACCTGTCACCCTTTGTGTAAAAAAAATACCACTCTGGCAGCTCGTCCCATATACCTACCACCCTTTGTGAAAAGAGGTTTGCACTAAATTCTGATTTTTTATTAACTTGCTTGGCTTGGAGCCCATGTATTCTCCTGGCTGTGTATTGAGCCAAAACACAGAATTGTGCTTTTATTTTCAAGAATCCACTTGAGATATGAGTTGAGGGAGCGACATCATTCAGCCTGATGGTGGTTTGAAATACATCTAAGTGGATCAATCATCCAAATCCCATCCCTATGACCTATGTCCAAACACCATTAAATTCTTCCAGAAAATCAAACATAGATCTTCACAATTTAATCTGCTTCTCAGTTTTTAACTTTCAGTTTATCCACCTCCCTTTATGGGGTCTCAATGCTCCTGATACAAATAATGTTTGCTGACCAAGTGACTGATAATGTGATATGATAATGTTCTTTTACCAATCACTCAATGGAGTATAAACCACTCCGTGTAGCCCGTACACATGAAGTAACCTGTTTTACATGGTTCTAGCTATAAAACTTGTATCCAGTACACATTTCAAAGTAAATAACTGAGCTAGGAGATTATATGCCAGGTTGCATTTAAACAATACTCTCAAAAGAGTACCAAGTGACCCAAAGCCTAGCCTGGGCACTTTCTCACATTGTATCAGCACAGTAGCAGCACTTATCTTACAGATGACTTTCCCTCTACATTTAATCATTGCCACTGAAAAGCCAGGACCTAATCTGTTGTACTTCAATGGGGCAGCTTGGACTGACTTAGCCTCAGGCTTCATTAACTCCGCATACTTCTATTAGCTGCAAGGTAGTCCAACATATAGCTCTTCACAATTTACACCAGACACCATATTAAAGCACAGTACAATCACCAGATCTAGTTAGTTTGATGCAGTTGTTGCAAATGAAAACAGTAAAGGATAATTAGGTATGTAACAAATCCAATATCTATTTTTAACTTGCTCTTGATGAGGAGCTTTGTGGGAGAGAAAGTTTATTCATTCTCAATAACTGCAATCTGTGTAATCATGAAACCCAATTAGCTGGCACTGTACTCAGCTATCGAAACTATTTCCTTACTGCTCTACATCAGTACTTTTAGACGATCTCTAATTAGCTTTCATCTAAAGAGGCTAGTCAAAGTAAAAAAAGGGGGCTTAAGTGATTGTACCACCACTCAGCTTTCAGCAAAGTAATCATAAGCAATTTCAATCAGATTAATTTTGTCACAGATATTACTGAAAATTACCTCCCTCTTCTCTCTCCTTGGATAAGGACCAATCTTCATTCCCAGAGTGCCGACTGCAGAATGATGCCAATACACTGAGGATAATTTTGTGAACCATTTAAAAGAAAAGCAGCATAACAAAAATATTTTCAGTAGATTTCCAGATACATTATGTGGCATTGGCTTGCAGTGTTGCTATGAAACAAAGCAACAGGTACAGTTTAACAAATGCCGGACATAATTGAGTTTGCCTGGCCATTTTCCGGAGTAGCTGAGTTGAGTAACAATGGAAAAGTACAAGCAGCTACAGCAGTGACTATAAAAGTGTGAAGTCTGTGATAGAGGTCTGTAATGACAGCACTTTGACTCCTTCAACATTGTGTTTGTTTAGGAAGGTCCCAGAAATTGTATTTCACAGACCACATTCGCTATCAACACACAATTATCTGGCTTAATCATGTGGAACGGTGGCAAATTCACCTGGGGCTTAGGAACTAATGACATTCTCGTTTGAGCTGCTTTAGCGAAATAGCCCAGTACCTGAAGCAAGAACGGCAAGATTGTCGAATAAATTTGGTTTTCTTATTTTTATCTCATTTCACAGCGTAGAAGCTCGACTCAAATCAACAAACACTGTTGTTTGTACAGTCAGGATGGTCATATTATTTTCATGTGCCTACACGAACAGAGTGTGTGTCAAAAATCTGTTCTTTCTGAAGAGTTGTCTTTTCTTTTACTTGATGAATAAAGAATCTGTCAATAAACGTGTGAAGAAAAATGACAGTGCTTCTGGGGATTTTAAATGTGTGGCAAGAAATAGTGATATGAGTAAAAAAGATTTCAGAAACTACAAAATAGAATGACAGTGAGTAGTTTTGTATGAGATGGTTTGATAAAATAATACACCAAAACCTCTTGATTTTGAATATAAATATGCTGAAACCATATTTCTTCTGATAAACAATTTAAAATTGGAAGATACTTTACACACGCCTTACTGAAATATTTCTCGAGCTTCAGTGAAATTTTTCTGTTTATATCTAAAATCAGCATTACCCATTGAACCAAAAATGTACAATCATATAAATCTGAATCATCTGTCGGAAATAAGCATATCATTATCCATGCAATGAATGTCTCAGATAATTACACTCTTTAATTGCATTCATTCCTGCACGTGCATGGAAAATAGCTATAGGACTGAATATTTACACAAAGTATGGAACAATTTCAAGATGGTCTCACGATAAATGCAGGTTTCATTATATTAAGATTTGAGCCGCTCCAACAATTAATGCCAATAATATTAGAATCTTCAAATCTTATTATAGATACACACAGCCCTTCCTCAGCAACATATTTGTAAGGGAAGATTGTATCTGAACTATATGATTCGTAGGTGCAAGAACAACAAGATTCAACTCTAAACAGCCAGTTGCCTTCCATCAGGAAAGCAACACAAGTACTTTCACTCATTTTGAGCAAAGGAGAAGGAAAACATTTGGCTTGAGACCATTGTTCATGTTTCCTTGCTGCAAAGTGAAAATTGGCACCACAAAGGTTGAATAGTCCATTGACGTGGATAAAGAATGACTGATTGATTGAAATTGATTGAAAGATACACCATGGAAACAGGGTCTTCGGCTAACTTAGTCCACACCCACCATTGATCACTCGTTTACACTAGGTCAATGTTATCCCACTTTCACATTCACTCCCTACACACCAGGGGCAATTTACAAAGGCAAATTAACCTACAAAACCCGCACATCTTTGGGATGTGAGAGGAAACTGGAGCACCCAGAAGAAACTCATGCAGTTACAGGAAGAAGGTACAAACTCCACACAGACACAAGATGACACAATGGCGCACCTGTACAGCTGCTAACTCACAGTGCCAGAGACCTGGGTTCGATCCTGGCCTTGGGTGCTGTCTTTAGGGAGTTTGTGCCTTCTCCCTATGACTGCGTGAGTTTCCTCCGGATGTTCCGGTTTCCTCTCACATGCCAAAGATGTGCGAGTTTGTAGGTTGATTGGTCTCTGTGAAATTGCCGCTAATGTGTAGGGAGTGGATGAGAAAATGGGATAAAATAGGACTTGTGTGAATATTTGATTGCTCGTCGGTGGGCCAAAGCGCGCTTGTTTAAATGCCGTATCTCTAAACTAAGCTAAACTAAACTAAAGTACCCGAGGTCAGGATCGAACCTGGGTCTCTGGTACTGTGAGGCAGCAGCTCCACCAGCTGTGCAACTGGCTTGGTGGAACACCTCCAGTGCCTGTGATGTCGCCAAGCTGCTGGAGCTGATACCTTCAGGAAGACAGAAGATTGACAAAACAGAATTTCAATTTCAAATTTAGCCGAGCTTTTGCTGTAATTGAATGACCTTGGTGCTCTCCCTACTTGATGACTCCCTTACTCAATAATGCCCAATTGGTTAACCCTCGATACACACCAATCAAACCGTGGGTTGAAGAAAGAACTGCAGATGCTGGAAAAATCAAAGGCAGACAAAAATGCTGGAGAAACTCAGCGGGTGAGGCAGTATCTATCCATGGGATGGATCAAACCATGGGAGTATTTTTATGGCAATATAAAAAGATATAAAGATCTATGTGTCACAGAAGACAATACAAAGCTCTGAGCAGGCTCTCTTTCTTTCTGTCAATATATTGCAGTCACAATAAATAAAATGGAGATGCATTCATCAGACCTCAGTAGAGCACGGTGATGTGAAGTGTCTCATAATAAGCTTTATATATCAAATTACAAGTGGCTTGCATTAGGTAAGCGTACCTAAGAAGGCCCAATGCAACAAACATTATATATCCTTGAAAACATTTACAATTATTATGATCACATCTCTGAGTATATAACTCTGAAATTTCAATTATTCTCAATGATTGCAGGTTCAGTTTTAATATTACGATAGCCATTCTCAATTTTCAATACAAATGTTAAGATGGCATTGTGTTGTGCAAGGCCCGTTGATTGTTGTGCAAGGCCCCTTGGGCAACAGTGACCATAATATGGTGGAATTCTGCATTAGGATGGAGAGTGACACGGTTAATTCAGAGACTAGGGTCCCGAACTTGAATAAAGGAGACTTTGAAGGTATGAGATGGGAATTGGCTAGGATAGACGGGCAAATTATAATTAAAGGGTTGACAGTGGAGAAGCAATGGCGAAGATTTACAGACCACATGGATGAACTCCAGAAATTGTCTGGTGAAAAAATAAAACTAGGAAGACGGCTCAACCGTGGCATACGAGAAAGTCAAGGGTAGTGTTAAAGCCAAGGAAGAGGCATATGAATTGGCTAGAAGAAGCGGCAAAGCAGAGGACTGGGAGAAATTTAGAACTCAACAGAGGAGGACAAAGGTGTTAATTAAGAGGGGTAAAAAAAGAGCATCAAAGAAAGCTTGCGGGGAATATAAAAACTGACTGTAAAAGTTTATTTAGGTATGTAAAAAGGAAAAGATAGGTGAAGATGAATGTAGGTCCCTTAAGGGCCTGCCCCAATTTTTTCGGTGACTGCCGGCGTCATATAAGTGTCGCCAAAAGATTTTGAACATTTCAAAATCTAGCAGCGACAAAAAAAGTGTTGCAACACTTGAAAAGATACTGGGTGTCATACGTCATCACACCGCGTCACCGCTGCATCAACCGCATCACGCCGTGTCAATCCGCATCACGCCACAAAAAAGTTTCAGTGACCTGGTATGCCAATCAATGATGCCAGCAGTCGCCAAAAAAATCAGCAAGTGGAACAGGCCCTATACAGTCAGAGACAGGTGAATTTATAATGTTAACAAGGAAATGGCAGAACAGTTAAACAAGTACTTTGGTCCTGTCTTCAGACACAAGGAAGACACAAACAACTACCGGAAATACTAGGGGTCCGAGGATCTAGTGGGAGGGAGGAACTGAATCAGAAAATCAGAAAATTATGTTAGGTAAACTGTTGCGACTAAAGGCAGGTAAATCCCCAGGACCTGATGGTCTGCATCACAGACTACCCAATCACATTCACAATAATACTTTATTAGCCAAGTATGTTTTGCAACATATGTGAAATTTTATTTGCCAAGTCACAAAAGCAACAGAACACACAAAATACATTTTAACATAAACATCCACCACAGTGCCTCCTCCGCATTCCTCACTGTGATGGAAGGCGATAAAAAGTTCAAATCTCTTCCCTTACCTCTACCACGGTCGGGGGCCTCAAGCCCTCCATTAATGGGACGATCTTAACTGCCGTAGCCGGCAGTGTTTGGGCCCTCCGCATTGGGGCAATCAGCTCCTGCATAGGGGCGATGTCAGCTCCCCTGCGCAGGGCGATCGGACCCCGCGCCGGGGCTGGTCAAGTCTCTGTATCGTTGGAGCTTCCCGGCTAACCTCTCCTGAGACTGCGAGTTCTTGATGGTAATTCTGCAGGATGCGGTTGGAGGATCAGCTTCGATGTAATTCCACGCCCCAAATTCAGTCTGCGGCCTCCAACTCCATCGATGGTAGGCCGCAGAGCAACCGGAGAATACAATCCGAATATTAATCACATCTCCAGCAAGGTACGAAACTGAAAAAAAAAGTTTTCCCCGACCCCGACCCCTCCCCCCACATAAAAGAAACCGGAGAACATTTGCACAGACTTTAACACACACTAAAAATTAAAAAAGGACAAAAAAACACACAGACTGTTGGCGGGGCTGCCAATTGAGTGGCGCTCCTGGTGGTGGCCCAAGAAATCATGGATGCACTGGTGATCATTTTCCAAAGTTTGCGGATGACACAAAGCTGGGTGGCAGTGTGAGCTGCGAAGAGGATGCTATGAGGCTGCAGGGTGACGTGGATAGGTTGGGTGAGTGGGCAGATGCAGCTAAATGTGGATAAATGTGAGGTTATCCACTTTGGTGGCAAAAACAGGAAAGCAGATTATTATCTGACTGGTGTGAGATTAGGAGAAGGAGAGGTGCAACGAGACCTGAGTGTGCTTGTGCATCAGTCACTGAAAGCAAGTATGCAGGTACAGCAGGCAGTGTAGAAAGCCAATTGCATGTTGGCCTTCATTGCAAGAGGATTTGAGTTTAGAAGCAAGTAGGTCCTTCTGCAGTTGTACAGGGCCCTGAAGAGACCGCACTTAGAATGTTGTGTGCAATTTTGGTCTCCTAACTTGAGGAAGGACATTGTTGCTATTGAGGGAGTGCAGCATAAGTTCACCAGGTTAAATCCCGGGATGACGGGACTGACATATGATGGAAGAATGGATCGACTGGGCTTGTATTCTGTGGAATTCAGAAGGATGGGAGGGGATCTTATAAAAGCATATAAAATTCTTAAGGGATTGGACAGGGTAATTGCAGGACAAATGTTCCCGATGTTGGGAGAATCCAGAGCCAGGGGTCACAGTTTAATAATAAGGGGTAGGCCATTTAGGATTGAGATGAGAAAAAACTTTTTCATCCAGAGAGATGTGAATCTGTAGGATTCTCTGCCACAGAAGGCAGTGGAGGCCAATTCACTGGATGTTATCAAGAGAGAGTTAGGTTTAGCTCTTTGTAGGCCCCCCTCGACTCGCCTGCAGTCCGTCTGTTTTTTATTTTTGTTGTTGTTGTTTTCTTTTGTCTGTTTTAGTTAAATTTAGTTTATTAGGTTGTATATGTGTGTGGCGGGTTTGGGGGGGGGTGGGCGAAACATGGTTTTAGTCTCCTCCTTCGGGGGGATGCGACTTTTTCATGTCGTGTCCCCCGTCTCAGTCTCCGTCTGCGCTGAGGCCTAATGGCGGACCCGACTTCGGAGCTGTGGCGACGTTCGGGCGTTCTGGCAATGGCAGAGAAGGTTCGGGGCCGTGGTGGCGTTCCGGCGGCAGCCCGACTTCGGAGGCTCGGCCGCGGGCCCAATGGACGACTTCATCGGGAGCTCGCAGGTCACAGGTTAGTGACCGTTTTTTCAGGAGCTCCCGCAACAACAGCTTCGTCCGCTGGACTGGAGGGCGGCAGCTTCGGCAGCTTCGACCGCCCCAGGCCGCGGAGTTTGAACCGGCCCGTTCACGGAGCTCAGATTCAGCCGCGGGACTTGTTACCATCACCTGGCAGGGTCACAAGAACGGAGGCCTGGATCGCCTCAGCGCAGAGGAAGAACAAGGAGGGAAGAGACAAAGACTTTAAGACTTTTGCCTTCGATCACAGTTAGGAGGTGCCTGGTGAACTCGATGTGGTGGATGTTAAATTTGTGTTTATTGTGGGTTTTTTTTAAATTATATGTATGACTGCAAGGCAACAACATTTCGTTAATAAAGATACTTTGACTTGACTTTGACTTTGATTGACCATGGGTGATGCATCCTAGTTGTTGGCCGCTTGCTCCAAACCTCGGCTGGAGCAGCATCGCTTGTGGCTGAAGAGACCAATGCGGGAGTGACAGTCTCTGTGGCAAAGGTCACGTTTGTGTGTGGTCTCTGGTTTGTTGAAGTTGCTGCGCTCCTTTCTGCGTGCCCGCTTGTCTGCCGCTGCATTCAACAGTTTCTCTTCCCCCGTTTTGAGATGTTGGTTCAGGGTACCTCTCCACCTCGTGCGGCCAGCTGCAAGGCTCTCCCAGGACTCCACATCGATGTCGAGCGCCTTCATATCTCTCTTGCAGACATCCTTGTAACGTAGTTGGGGGTGGCCGATGGCTAACCTCCCAGATGTCAGCTCTCCATAGAGGATGTCTTTTGGAATACGGCCATCCTCCATGTGGTGGACGTGGCCCAACCACCGCAACCACCGCAGTCTGCGCTGCCTGAGTAGAGTACAGACTGGGAAGGCCAGCGCGAGACAGGATCTCGGCGTTGGACACTCTGTCTTGCCAGGATATGCCTAGGATACAGCGGATGCTTCTCAGGTGGAAGGTGTTGAGTCTTCTCTCCTGCCTGGCATATGTAGTCCATGTCTCACTTCTGTACAGCAGCGTGCTGTTGACATAGGTGTTTTAGACTGCTATCTTTGTCTTCACTGTCAGCTTTGGGTTTGTCCACACTCAAGTTGTGAGGCGGGCGAGAGTTGTAGCTGCCTTCCCGATCCTCTTGTCAATCTCTGTGTCCAAGGAGAGGTTTTGGTGATGGTGGAGCCGAGGTACGTGAACTGATGAACTGATTAGCGCTTAAGGCTAAGGGAACCAAAGGATATGGAGAAAAGTCCATATGATATTGGATGATCAGCCATGATCATATTGAATGGCGGTGCTGGATCGAAGGGCCGAATGGCCTACTCCTGCACCTGTTATCTATGTTTCTATGTTTCTATGTATGCAGAATTTTTTGTTTATGCATTCATTTTTTGGGATAAGATGTAATAGAAAATACACTGTATAATGGTTCGTGTGTAATTGCCTTCAGAAGATTGGGGAGAGCTTTCTTATTAATCTTCTAAAATTCTTCTGGGCAAGATACTCTTACGGTGGGGCGGCACATTGGCCCAGCGGTAGAGTTGCTGCCTTACACCGCCAGAGACCCTGGTACAATCCTGACTATTGGTACTGTCGGTACAGAGTGGTACGTGCTCCGCGTGGTTGCATGGGTTTTCCCCGGGTGTTCCGGTTTCCGCCCACACTCCCTGTACTGGTTTGTAGGTTCATTGTAAAGTTATTCAGTAAAGTTATTCCCTAGAGTGTAAGATAGAACTAGTGTATGGGGTGATCCATGGTCAGCAAGGGCTCGGTGGGCTGAAGGACCTGTTTCTGCATTGGATCGCTAAACTAAACTAAACTAAATTAATCTTCTTTGAGGTTGTGTGCCTCACGATCTTGGTTACCCTTGAACAAGCAAAGGAAATTAGAAACATAGAAACATAGAAACATAGAAAATAGGTGCAGGATCCTGCACCGAGCCTGCACCACCCTTCGAGCCTGCACCGCCATTCAATATGATCAGGTGAATTGTTCATGGGGAACAAAGACATGGCAGACCAATTGAATAACTACTTTGGTTCTGTCTTCACTAAGGAAGACATAAATAATCTGCCAGAAATAGCAGGGGACCGGGGGTCAAATGAGATGGAGGAACTGAGCGAAATCCAGGTTAGCCGCGAAGTGGTGTTAGGTAAATTGAATGATTTAAAGGCCGATAAATCCCCAGGGCCAGATAGGCTGCATCCCAGAGTACTTAACATAGAAACATAGAAACATAGAAAAATAGGTGCAGGAGTAGGCCATTCGGCCCTTTGAGCCTGCACCGCCATTCAATGTGATCATGGCTGATGATCCAACTCAGTATCCCATACCTGCCTTCTCTCCATACCCCCTGATCCCTTTAGCCACAAGTGCTACATCTATCGCCCTCTTAAATATAAGGGAGTAGCCCCAGAAATAGTGGATGCATTAGTGATAATTTTTCAAAACTCTTTAGATTCTGGAGTAGTTCCTGAGGATTGGAGGGTAGCTAATGTAACACCACTTTCTAAAAAGGGGGGGAGAGAGAAAACGGGGAATTACAGACCAGTTAATCTAACATCGGTAGTGGGGAAACTGCTAGAGTCAGTTATTAAAGATGGGATAGCAGCACATTTGGAAAGCGGTGAAATCATTGGACAAAGTCAGCATGGATTGATGAAAGGTAAATCATGTCTGACGAATCTTATAGAATTTTTCAAGGATGTAACCAGTAGAGTGGATAAGGGAGAACCAGTGGATGTGTTATATCTGGACTTCCAGAAGGCTTTCAACAAGGTCCCACATAAGAGATTAGTATGCAAACTTAAGCACACGGTATTGGGGGTTCAGTATTGATGTGGATAGAGAACTGGCTAGCAGACAGGAAGCAAAGAGTAGGAGTAAACGGGTCCTTTTCAGGATGGCAGGCAGTGACTAGTGGGGTACCGCAAGGCTCCTGCCTCACACACTGTCTACTAGCTTTCTCTATTTGAGTCCCTCCCCCCAACCGTTCTAGTTTAAAGTCTTCCCAGTAGTCTTTGCAAATCTCCCTGTCAGGATATTGGTCCCCCTCGGGATCAAATGCAACCCGTCCTTTTTGTACAGGTCAAACCTTCCCCAAAAGAGGTCCCAATGATCCAGAAAATTGAATCCCTGCCCTCTGCACCAGTCCTTCAGCCACGCATTTATCCTCCACCTCGCTCCATTCCTACTCTTACTGTCGCGTGGCACAGGCAGTAATCCTGAGATTGTTACCTTTGCGGTCCTTCTCCTTAACTCTCCTCCTAACTCCCTAAATTCTCCCTTCAGGACCTCTTCTCTTTTTCTACCTATGTCATTGGTACCTATATGTACCTCGACCTCAGGCTCCTCTCCCTCCCATTTCAGGATATCTTGGACACGTTCAGACACATTCCAGACCCTGGCACCAGGGAGGCAAACTACCATCCGGGTCTCCTTACTGCGTCCACAGAATAGAATATCTGACCCCCTAACTATAGAGTCTCCTATTACTAATGCCTTCCTATTCTTTTCCCTACCCTTCTGAGCAACAGGGCCGGTCTCTGCGCCGGAGGTCTATGTCGGTATGCAAGACGAAAGGCCTGTCGAAGTTTGGGTATGCCAGTGGATGTGTCAACATGTTAATCAGTTTCTCGAGTACACTTTGATGTTCAGCAGTCCACTGTATGGGTGCCCTAGATGACAGTTGGGGTCCCTTGGCTTTACCTTGTCGAGACTGGACTTGAATTGAGGATTTCCCTTGGAGCATCTCATACAATGGCTTTGCTATCTTTGAGAAGTTTTGAACGTATGTCCTGTAGTAACTGAGAAAGTCGAGAACCCTTCTCAAATCACCTACCGCCTGTGGTGTTTTGTCTTTCAAAGCCAGCACAGCATTCAGGTCCTTGGGATCAACTTGAATACCGTTAGCAGAGACAAGGCAGCCAACATAGCGAACTTCGTGCTTAAACAACTCACACATTTCAGATCGGAGCTTTACCCCTTGATGTTGCAAAGCTTGGAGAACCTTGCGGACCACTTCCACGTGATCTTCAAATGACCGCGAGTAGCAGAGGATGTCATCGAGGTAGGGTATACAGCACTCATCCCTCAGAGAACTCAACATCTCCTCCATACTTCTCTGGAATGCTGCTGGCGTGTTTGACAGGCCAAACGGGATCCTTACCCACTCATAAAACCCCCAGGGTGTGATGAAAGCAGTGAGATGACGTGAACTTTCAGCCACGAAACCCTGGTGATAGGCCTTACCCTGGTCAAGGATGCTAAACCACGAGTAACCACCCAAGTCCAGCAAGTCTCGTATTCGAGGCAGTGGGTGTCTATCCGGCACCGTTTTCTGATTCAATAGACGATAGTCTATGCAGAGGCGCAGTGTACCATCTTTCTTCCGCACACACACAACTGGAGCGGCATAGGAGGACCTAGATTTCGCAATCCATCCCTTGACAAGGAGGTCTTGAACATATTCCTTTACCTCTCTCAACAGCGGTTTTGGGATGGATGTGTACGCTCTCTGCACAGGAATGTCATCTTTCAGATTTATCACCATTTGCAGGCTTGGGTTGCATCCAATATCATTTTTATCTCTGGCAAAGGCTTTAGACTCCTCAAATAACATTTTCCTGACAACATCTTGCTGATTTTCCTCCAGGTGATCAAGGTTCACGAGCGGATGCCACAGTGATGGAGTTGGTTGAGGAAATTGAGAGGTGTCCTCGTTGACTGTTGTCATGGATGCCACTTTTCTTGGAGGGTCTGCTTCCACAACCCTTTCAATATGCTGTAAGGTGCCCAGGGCTGTCTTACGTGGCAAGATAATGCCATGGCTGGTGTTGTTGCCAACAGCAATGGTGACATATGGTTTTAAAGGATTCTGCATTTCAACCAAACCTGCTCCTAGATCTAGCTGATCCAAAGGCTGACTGCCTTCGTCTGATTCGAACAACACCAGACGGCCATAGGAGTTCATGGTTGGGGGAACCCGGCATCTCACCGAGCTGACTTGCCCAGCTGGAACGACCACGTCCTTTGCATCAGTTCTTAGGAGTCCTTGTGGCATGCTTGGCTCCACTGTCTGAATAAAACTCACCACTGCTTCTGCTTTCTCACTTGAAACACCAATGGCATTCTGAAACAACTGTATCAGAGTAGTTACTAACCTTTCTGGCTGTCCTTCAACAAGCTGCTCAAGAACATTAAAACCAATCACCGGTCTTTCCATGGTCAAGCTGCTGACTAAGAATGGGACACTGATGGCAAGACTTGGGTCCTCATTCCCAGGTAGGTTGGTCATTATAGGAACCCATCCATCAAAAGGAATGAGCTCTCCATTGACTGCATAAACCTTTAGCTCATCCAGTTCCTCAATGATCTCAGACATTGGTCGAATGTTTAGATCAGGCAGGTGTAGATCTTTCCAGGCACGGCTGATAATACTAACTTGTGCGCCCGAGTCAAGCAATGCAGTTACCGCCAAACCACTGAGATTACATTGTATCAGAGCCTTCTTTCCTATCATGTTGGCGACAGCTTTACGTTTGGTACATTGTGGTTCAAAAGAGAACTGAGAAGATGATTTGCTTTGTTTGTCATTGTACTGTATGCTCGCTACTTCTGAATTAGTGGACAAAGGAAGATCTGTATTGTTGTCATCACAATCAGTTTGAGTTTGGGGACGTTTCTCAGATCCGATCACTGGGCGCCCCCCTGCAGCGTCCAGTTCAAGTTTCCCTGACTCTTCTGTTTATTTAAGCAGCCAACAGCTCTGTGGCCTTCCTCCCCACATGAGAAACAATGGTTACAGTCTGGGCGGTTTTGTTCAACGCATTTTGGATAACCGTATGATTTATCTCTCCTGGGTCTCATTTTATTTTGAGAATATTGGTCCCTCACATCTGTTGGTTGTGGCTTAATTTGTCGTTTCATGGCCTCAATCGTACTTGTGAGGTCACCTACTTTGGCTGTAAGCTCTTTAATTGGGTCTGTCTTTACTTTTGGCGCCACGCTCTCTTGCTTGCTACCCTGTTCTTTTGCTGTATTCAGCTCAAACTGTGCACCATGTGGATGAACTGCAGCCTGCCTGAACTATCCTCTTTTGTCTCTCACTTTCTTCACTGGTGATTCTCATTACCAGGCGCAATATTGTCTCATCACTTACTTCACCACTGGACAAGAGAGGTTTTATTTCTCTGCGTAGCTCACTGCGTTTGTAGCCTAATCCCTGGTAAACTGTATGTAGGAAGCCATCTTGAACAGTAGCTGCACTACATTTTGTACCTGCGTCTTACAGTTTTGATGTGAATAGGACACGTTGCTTCAAACCTATGACACGATAGAGGAATTGTTGTGGTGTCTCGTTCTCCTCCTGCTTGGCACATATTAACTCTTGGAATAACTCTGCACTGCTTTTTTCTTTAGGTGAGCCTGGAGAAATCCCTTGAGTTCCATCACAGTCAAGTCATCCTTGTTCATTAGCATCTCTTTAAAAATTCCAGGTTTTATTATCCGGAGCACACCACGAATTATCTCTGCATCATGGAAGCCTTCTTTGATCCCTTCCTCTATTTGCTTACGGACATTGCTATAACTGATGTCTGACGAATGGTCACCAACCTGGCCCCCTTGTACCTTAAATTCCCTTCTCTGGAGATAGGCGAGATCTCTTATGGAAATCATCCCCTCTCGAATGGGTCGGACAACTGTCGGGTTGTGGTATGATGAGTCACTTCGAGACTTATTAGCCTGTGCTGCTAATGGCGGAGAGTCTTCTGGTGACTTGAGTTGTTGGTACCATAATGCTTTGTTTCAGCCTTTTACCAAGCTCCTCATAGCTGGTGAGCATTTCCAGTAACTCTGCGTTTGTGGAGTCAGATACAGCAGAAGGTAGTACTGGGTCAGTTGTGAAAGCATCACTGTTTGGCAAAGTAGAACTGACTTGGAACATTTGGTTAGTAGTATCTCCATGAGCACCTATGGGTTGTATTTCTAGCTCTGGCAAACACAATACATTTCGGGTCTTTACAATATCATCAATAGCATCTTTCAAACCCAACAATACAGACATTCCACTGTCTTCTGACTCTAACAAATGCTTACTGTACATGAATGAACTGATTTTGTCGAAGCAGCCTTCATGGTCTCCTTCATGGAGTTCAGACAGGTCCCAATCTGACGTTGAACCCATCTCTTTGGCGATGTGAAAGAGCTCTGCAGCTGACAAGGTGAGCAGTGACTTCCAAATGTCCCACACTAGGCTCTTCCTCCCACTCTCTGACATGGCAGCAGCTTTTCACCGTCTTTCACGATGGATCACAGTTCAGCAATGGCACAGTCTCTGCTCTGACTCACCGCTCTCGGCACTGAGCTCGAATCAGCCCTGTCTCGGTCTCAGGTTTCATTAGTTGATCAGCTCCAGCTCCAACCAGGAAGTGGCGCCGATCCCGGACGAGCCCCCACGATCTGTTACAGGTCCCATGGTTGGGCACCGTAAAGGAGATAGATAACCTGTATAAAAGCAGGTGTGAGAAGGCAAATGAGGACACAGTGCATCTTAATTCATCCCCAGATTGCTTCTGCCGAGATGGGAGGGAGTGCCTTGCTGTTTCCAGTCCCCGCAGCAACTGGAGTGACACAGAGGTTCCCCCTATGTAAACGTAAACAGCTTCTGTTATTGCAAGCTTTGTGAGAAGAAGAGAAATGGACAGTTTCTGCCTCGGAGAATTTTCAAGCTAAGTTGGTTGCCAAATAGAGCCCACAATGAGAAATTAGCATGAAACTCAGTTTTCATCTAGTCGCAAATTCAGCTGTAATCATCTATCACCAAATAGAACATAGAAATGTACAGCAGAATGACAAAGCGCTTTGGACCACAATGTCTGTACCAAACATGTTGCCAAGATAAACTAAACTCATCTGCCTCAATATAAGTTCATGTTCATAAGTTATAGGCCCAGAATTAGGCCATTCGCTCCATCAAGTCTACTATGCCATTTAATCATGGCTGATCTATCCTTCCATCTCAGCCCCATTCTCCTGCCTTCTCCCCATAAACCCGGACACCTGTACTAATCAAGAATCTGTCAATCTCTACCTTAGAAATATCCACTGACTTGGCCTCCACCCCCGTCTGTGGCAATGAATTCCACAGATTCACCACCCCATGACTCAATAAATTCCTCCTCATCTTTTTAAGGTACGTCCTCTTACTTTGAGCCTGTGGCTTTTGGTCCAAGACTCTCCCACTAGTGGAAACATCTTCTCCACAATCACTCTATCCAAGCCTTTTACTTTTCGGTAAGTTTCAATGAGGTCCCCCCTCATGCTTCTAAACTCCATGATTCATATCTCCCTAACCCCAATATATCCATGTGCCCATCTAAAAGCCTTTTACACACTACTATTGTATCTGCCTCTACCACTGCCCCTGACAGTACATTCCAAGCACCCACCACCCTCTGTGTAAAAAAACTTGAACCACACATTTCTGGTAAAGTAGATGCTACAGTACTTGCACACCTAGATAATTGTTTTTATGGGAGATACAATTTATTTTCTCAGAGTGAGTAGTAAACCTCTAGAATCCTTTTGGTTGTGAAAGCTAGTTCACCGGGTGATGTAAAGAGGAAGCAAATAAATTTTTGAAAGATTAGAGAACTGAGGGCTGTGGAGAATTAGTACAAGAGAAGTTGAGGCTGGGTAGTCACGTCAAGTCAATTTTATTCCTATAGCATATTTAAAAACAACTCTCATTGACCAAAGTACTTTACATTGGTGCAGGTACTAACGTGCTAAAAACAGTGGTACATAGATCAACAATACATACATACAGCGCTCCCTCAGAGGACCTCAAGAAAGGCTTGAGAGTAGAAATAGGTTTTAAGTCTAGACTTAAAAGAGTCGATGGAGGGGGCAGTTCTGATGGGAAGAGGGATGCTGTTCCACAGTCTAGGAGCTGCAACCGCAAAAGCGCGGTCGCCCCTGAGCTTATGCCTAGACCGCGGGATGGTCAGTAACCCCAAATCGGCCGATCTGAGGGACCTGGAGGTGGTTTGGTGGGTAAGCAAACTTTTGATGTAGGTGGGGGCAAGCCCGTTAAGGGCTTTGTAGACATAAAGGAGGAGCTTGAAATTGATTCGGAACCGCACAGGGAGCCAGTGGAGAGAGGCCAGAATCGGGGTGATGTGGTCCCTTTTTCGGGTGCCCGTCAGGAGTCTTGCTGTGGTGTTTTGGACCAATTGCAGGCGGGACAGTGATGATTGGCTGATGCCAGTGTAAAGGGAGTTGCAGTAATCAAGGCAGGAGAAGATAAATGAGTGGATGATCTTTTCGAGGTCGTCAAATTGGAGGAATTGTTTTATTTTAGCTATCGTCCGAAGCTGGAAGAAGCTAGCTTTTACCACGGCATTGACTTCGTCAAATTTCAACGCGGAATCAAATATCATGCCAAGGTTTTTGACATGAGGTTTGAGTAATGGGGTAAAGCTTTCAAGGCTGCCTGCTATCGTTTTGATTGAGTCCGAGGGGCCAGGAAGGATGACCTCAGACTTACTCTCGTTTAGTTGGAGGAAGTTCTGGGCCATCCAACACTTTATATCCTCAAGGCAGTGGATAAGGCTGAGTAGATTTGATCGGTTGTTGGGTTTCAGGGAGAGTTGTACATCGTCTGCATAGCAATGGAAGGAAATGCCATGCCTTTGAATGACTTGGCCTAAGGGGAGCATATACAGGGAGAAGAGAATGGGGCCTAGGGTGGAGCCTTGTGAAACCCCGCAGCAAAGGTTAGCTGGGGAGGATAAAGAGGTGCCTATGTTTGTAGAGAAACTCCTATCTTTGAGGTAGGAGACGAACCAGCTCAGGGCAGTGCCATTAATACCAACCCCGTACCGGAAACGGTCAATTAGGATGGTGTGGTCGACTGAATCAAATGCTGCGCTGAGGTCGAGAAGGAGCAGGATTGCACAGTTGCCAGAGTCAATGGTGCGAAGTAGGTTGTTATGTACCTTCAACAAGGTAGACTCTGTGCCGTGGTGGGCCCTGAAACCTGATTGGAAAGTTTCCAGGATGGTATTTTGGTGAAGGTAAGGCATGTTGACTTAAATTATCTTTTCTAGGACTTTTGAAAGGAAAGGCAGTTTGGAAATAGGTCTGTTGTTGCTAGGCAAGGTGGGGTCTAGGTTTGGTTTTTTTCAAGAGGGGCTGGACCACCGCATGCTTGAAGCAGGTAGGAACAGTGCCAGTGGCCAGAGAACTGTTGATGATGGCAAAGATGCTGGGACCGGCTATTTCAATGACATCCTTCAGAAGGGCAGAGAGGACAACGTAGAGGGGGCAGGTAGCAGGTTTCATGGTGGTGACCAGCTTTAAAAGGGAGGGTAGAGTAGCGGGTTGGAAGCAGTCTAATTTTGAAGAACAGACCAATGAGACAGCTAGGTCACGGATGGGAGGGGAAATATTCGATCTGATGTTCTTAACTTTTATGGTGAGAAATGTAGTAAATTCTTCGCACTAAGCAGGGGACCCAGCTAAGCTGGTACTGGGGGCAGGACATATTATAGAGATAATGGTACTAAAAACGACCTTGGAGTTATGGGTGTTTTTGGAAATAAGGTCGGAAAAGCATTGTGTTCTCGCAGAATTTACTGCTTTCTGCTATTTGAGAAGATTGTTTCTCAGAAGTTCGAAGGAAATTTGACGCTTAGCAGATTTGTACTTCCGTTCTGATTTTCTGCACTCCCTTCTTAGGGCTCTGGTGGTGTCATTGAGCCAGGGCCAGCCTTTAAGCTTAGGCTTTTTCATTTTAAGAAGAGCAACAGAATCCAGGATGGAAGTGCAAGTGGTATTGAATAAAGAAATTAGGTCATCAGTGCTGAGATGGAGGGGAGACGCCTCGATGGTGCAGAGGTCGGGGGCAGCTATGAGAGCCTCAGAGGACGTACTGGCAGTCGAAGAGTTTACATAGCGGGACTAGCGAGCAGGGAGATGGGATTTTGAGGGAGAGAAAGGCAGAGATGCATCGAATATAATTGCACTATGATCAGACAGGCATCAATAATTTCTGTATTACAAATTGGAAGACCAGATGATAGCACCACGTCGAGTGTATGGCCAAGCTTGTGCGTGGGTCCAGTGGTAAGTAGAGTCAGATTGAAGGAAGATCAGCCAAGATCATATTGCCTGAATGAACAAGCTTTAGGGGGCAAGTATACTGTTCCTACCCCTATTTTTATTATATTCCCAACAAATAACAGCATTATATTTCAGAAGGCAGGCATAGTTCATAGTTGTACAGGGTACAGTTTCCAGTATTATATCAAAATGCTTGAGACCAAGGAATAGTAAAACCACTTTAAAACTCTAGCATTTTTACACATGGAATAAAATGATGCCATATTGCAAAATGACGTACAAAAAGGCATGGTTTTACACATGTGGTTTTTGGTGTAATTTGAACTGCTTATATACTTGTGTCTGACAATAACTTCCTCCCAAGTACCTATCATTCGATTCCTAATCCTTCCCAGGCTACGTGCTATTTTGTTCCATCAGATTTATCCTGTTGTAATTTGACAGCTTTACTGAGATCTAGTATATCATAATATGCAAGCTATAAGGTTGAGCAGAAGGTGACAGTGTTTGTTTAAAAATACACAATGGATGAATGACGTGTGAGCTAAAAATGACAGGTTTTGTCCACGGCGCATTTTGATGTCTCTACATAAAAATTACAAGGTTATTGTCTATTTTGATGCCTGTTTCCATCTCGCTTAATGTGCGGGAGTGGCAAACCCAGATTTTTTCATTTAGAATTCATAAGATCTAACAGTCATAGGACTTCAAGTTGTTCACATGTAATGGCTGGACACGTGATGGGTTGAGATCATTTTTTCAATATATTTTGTTTATCTTTAGTAACAGCCTTATACAAATAAGTAACTAGTTAGAGACAAAATGCTGGAGTAACTCCACGGGACAGGCAGCATCTCTGGAGAGGAATGGGTGACGTTTAAGGCCGATGCCCCTCTTCAGACTGAGAGTCAGGGGAGAGGGAGTCTAGAGATATGGAAGGGTATGTGTGAAAACGACAGATCAAAGCAGAGTATGACAAAGGAAATGTAGAATTGTTAGCTGAGGAGAAGGTGACAAGGAGGCAAACAAACAGAAAAAATAATCAGTAGGACATTGAAACTAGTCGGAGAAGTAGAGTGGGGGAAGGACAGCGAGAGAGGGAAAGCAAGGGTTACTTGGTTAGATAAATCAATCTTCATTCCGCTGGGTTGTAGGCTGCCAAAGGAAAAGATGAAGTGCTGTTCCTATGACCTCCAAGGAAGAAATGGCCTAAGTAGTTCAAATTAATGCACAAACACAAAGTTGAAAAAGAGAGTCCAGATTAAATATGGTCATAGAGGGAGAGCAGTAGGAATCACAGAGGGAGAGAAATGAGAGAGGGTTTTAGCAAGTGTTGAGAAAAAACACGTGGCTGTCTAAAAATTAAAAATGCTTAACATGGTTAAAAAAATTTTAATGCTTAACACCTTTAATCAAATTCTTACCTCTGCAGTTTTAACACAAAACAACAAAAGCAAATGGATCTTAAACAATCTATATGAGTTAGGTGGTGCAGGATTAGCACTGTGTATAAATATAAATGAATAATTTGTGTTTTTATCACTATAAAGTTAAAGCAAGGTAGTACATAAGTGATTTCTTATCTTCATTTCACTTTTGGAAATTAGCCTTTCATAGAATCATAGAATCATAGAAAATAGGTGAAGGAGTAGGCCATTCGGCCCTTCAAGCCTGCACCGCCATTAAATATGATCATGGCTGATCATCCAACTCAGTATCCTGTACCTGCCTTCTCTCCATACCCCCTGATCCCTTTAGCCACAAGGGCCACATCTAGCTCCCTCTTAAATATAGCCAATGAACTGGCCTCAACTACCTTCTGTGGCAGAGAATTCCACAGACTCACCACTGTGTGAAAAAAGATCTTCTCATCTCGGTCCTAAAAGACTTCCCCCGTTCCAGCTGCACTGTACCCGAGAGAGGAGGAACAGGGGCGCTGTGTGGACAATCTGCAGCCAGTGGACTACACACCTCTACCAACTGTTGCAAATCATGCAAATCATGCTGTTAACACAAGTATGGCACTATTGAACATTAGATCACTTGTAGGCAAGTCATTTTTAATCAATGATTTTATTATTAAGCACAATCTTGACTTTATCTTTTTTACAGAAACATGGTTAAGTGTAAATAATAGTGACACAGTTTTGATTGAATCAGCACCTCCTGGTTTTATTTTTATGAATGAAGTCAGAATGCACAAAAAAGGAGGTGGAGTTGCCATTTTATATAAGGAGACTTTACAATGCAAGAAAATGTCTTGTGGAAATTTCAACTCCTTCGAATATGTCGCTGCTCAGCTGAGTTCTCCCCAGCGAACAATACTTTGAACTATTTACAGGCCACCAAAATATGAAGCACAGTTTTTTGATGAGATTGCCAAATTACTGTCCATAATATGCATTGATTTTGATTGTGTTGTCTTCAATATTCGGGTGATTTAAATATTCACATAGATAATGCTGAGGATGGAGGCGCAAAAGAGCTCCTGAACATTCTGGACAATTTTGGACTTAATCAGCACGTAACAGAGCCAACTCACAATAGGGGGCATCTATTGGATCTGATTATTTCAAAGGGTCTCGACATTTCTGATGTTATGGTGACTGATGTTGCTCTTTCTGATCACCACTGTGTATTTTTTAAAACGACCACCTCTGCTAGCAGTATCAGAAAAGAACCAGGGGTGGTCAAAAGGTGTTGTATCAATGAAAACACCGGCGCATTGTTCACTCAGGCCTTTACACCATCACCAACTCTGCCCTCGGCCTCTGTCGATGACCTTGTGGATGGTTTCAGCTCCAATGTTATGACTCTTATTGATGCTATTGCACCACTAAAGACCAAGGTTTTATCTGGAAGGAAAAAGTCACCATGGAGAAATGCCACAGCAGTAAGATCCCAAAGAACAAAGTGTAGACAGGCCGAACGTAGGTGGCGAAAAACCAAACTACAGGTCCACCAGGACATCTATAAAGACAGTCTCCGTATCTATAATCAGGAATTGAAAGGGGCAAGGCAGTCCTTTTTCTCAGAGGTTATCAACAAAAATAATAATTCCCGCACATTATTTGCCGTTGTCGATAGACTGACAAACCCCTCATTATCAGTCCCTTCTGAGCTCCTGTCCAGCAAGTCGTGTAATGACTTTGCAGATTTCTTCACTGACAAAATTCTGAAGATAAGACAAACAATGTGTAGCTCCAACCCAGGGAACATGGCTTTGTCACTTATGCCTCCAGATTCACTAATGAATCTACAACATTTTGAACTTTTAGTTTGTGCATCCCTGACTGAAACTGTTCAACAGCTAAAGTCCACTACCTGCTGTCTTGATCTGCTGCCTACAAGCTTCTTTAAAAATATTTTTAACAGTGTTGCACCAGGTGCCGAACATAGTAAACTCTTCCCTTCGATTGGGGCATTTTCCCAAAGTCTTAAAATCTGCAGTGATCAAGCCCCTATTGAAGAAGCCTAATCTGGATGCCTCAGCTATGAGCAGCTACAGGCCCATATCTAATTTAGCATTTCTGGCAAAGATCATTGAAAGGGTAGTTTATCAACAAATTTACAGCTTTATGATCCAAAACAATATTTTTAATGTTTTCCAGTCGGGATTTCGGCCACATCACAGCACTGAGACTGCACTTACTAAGGTCCTAAACAACATACATCTAAACAGTGATGCATCAGAAGCTTCAGTTTTGGTACTTCTAGATCTCAGTGCTGCTTTTGATCTGGTGGACCATAACATACTGCTTGACAGACTGGAGAAGTGGGTAGGACTCGCTGGTTCTGTGGTGGACTGGTTCAAATCCTACTTGAAAGATCGGGATTATTTTGTTTCCCTTGGTAATTATGAATCAGAACACACAAAACTCACATGCGGGGTTCCCCAGGGTTCCATTCTTGGACCCATCTTGTTCAATATTTACATGCTCCCCCTAGCTCAGATCATAGAGTATTTTAACATATCCTACCATACTTATGCCAATGACACACAACTTTATATCGCAGTGTCACCACATGACCATAGTCCCCTACACTCACTGAGTCAGTGTGTCAAACAAATCAATGAGTGGATGAACCAGAACTTCCTCCAGCTCAATGAAAATCAGACAGAAATTATTGTCTTTGGTCCCAAAAATACAAGGCTAGAGATAAGTGCTCAACTTGACTCAATCACGCTGAAAACCACAGACAAAGCCAGAAACCTTGGTGTAGTTATGGACTCGGATTTGAATTTTAACAGCCATATAAAGACCATTACCAATCTGCCTACTACCATCTAAAAAACATTGTAAGAATCAAGGGATTTCTGTCCAAAGAAGATACTGAAAAACTTGTTCATGCATATATCTTCAATAGGTTAGATTATTGTAATGGCATCTTTACAGGTCTCAGTAAAAAATCAATTAAACAACTGCAGCTTATCCAGAATGCCGCTGCCAGAGTCTTGACCAACACCAAGAAAATGGACCACATTACACCTGTCCTTAAATCTTTGCACTGGCTCCCTGTGTATAAAAAGATAGATTTTAAAATTCTGTTACCTGCGTACAAGGCACTGAATGGTCTGGGTCCAAACTACATCTCTGACCTTCTTGTTGTATATGAGGCACCTAGACTCCTCAGGTCTTCAGGGACAGGTTTACTCTGTGTTCCCAGGGTCAGAACTAAAAAGGCTGAAGCAGCGTTCAGTTTTTATGCTCCACACCTGTGGAAAAAACTCCCTGAACACCTGAGGTGTGCACAGACTGTAATTTAAATCAGGCCTAAAAACACTGTTGTTTACTGTAGCTTTTCCATAACCCAACATGCACGTAATCTTAACCTTCTAATCTTAACCCTTTTATGTGCTTTTAAAATCATTTTAATGTTTTAGTGATTTTGTTTTACTATTCATGCAATTGTCTTATTGCTTGTTATGTGATGTTTGATTATTGGCTATTTTGTTGTCCTGTGTTGTATTGTGGTTCTGCAATGTTTTTAAACTATGTTATTCTTTTGTTTCTTTTGTAAAGCACTATGAATTGCAGCTTGTACGAATGGTGCTATATAAATAAATTTGCCTTGCCTTGCCTTGCCTTATCCTTAAACTGTGACCCCTTGTTCTGGAGTTCCCCAACATCGGGAACAATCTTCCTGCATCTAGCCTGTCCAACCCCTTAAGAATTTTGTAAGCCTCTATAAGATCCCCCCTCAATCTCCTAAATTCCAGCGAGTACAAGCCGAGTCTATCCAGTCTTTCTTCCCCTTAATTTCCAAGACAAAGTGTTAATTAAACTTTCCTAACTTTGAATCAATATTCTTCAGACAAGCCTTTTGAAGAATGACACATAATAGTAAGATTAAACAAGATTACCAGTTTGAAGTTTAATCTTTCATTATGGGAAGTTACGTTGGTGATTACATGAAGAAGCCCCGCCAGTCAGCATGCGCGTCAATCTTCAAAGCAGTGGTATGAAATCACAGGTAACAGTAATAAGTAACATAGTAAGATCAGCAACTTGAGAACTACCAGATGACCTTTGTGAGAGAGGGTTGGGAGTGGAGGGCACGTAATCACCAATGTAACTCCTCATAAAATCAAGATCAAACTTCAAACTGGTAAGTTCTCGTTTAATCTTAGTATTTTACTTCGGAGTCACATGAGTGATTCCGTGAAGGGTTCAAAGCCCTGTGATTTCATGCCGCAGATTCAAATCCCGGCATCTCACTACATGGATTGACTCAGGATGAGTGAATAATCAACAATGCATTAACCATGATATTGATTCAAATGTATTAATGGTTTACATTAATAAAGAAAATCAGTAGCAACCCCTCTATCTCAGGGGAGGCTAAAGTGGACGCAAAACAGAATGGGCAAATAGCCCGGGTCAGCAATCGGCCTATGGTAAAAAATGTTTGAAAATCAATTCAGTTGGCCATCCTGCGGTCGCGAGGATATGGTCGACGGGAGCGTCCATTGCCCTGGCCACTGACGTTGATGCCGCCCTGGTGGAATGAGATGTAATATTGTCAGTGTTAATACCTGCATAAACCAGAACCTGCTTCAGCCACCTTGAAATAGCCTGAACTGAACTTTTCTTGTGTAGTTGTTTGTCGCTAGCAAACAATGCTGATTCCACACCTCTAAGGGTTCTGGTGGCCTTAACATAATATAGCAAGCCTGCCCTCACACATGGACGTGAGTCCATGGGGTATGCTGAAATATGATCTTAAATCCTGCCACCCCTGGTCTGCTCTGCTTGTGTAGATCAGAAATGTAAAACGTAATGGCATCTGCAACCATTTCCATCCTATCTAGCCACAGCGTTTGGGCACAGTTAGTGGCCCTATAACTGAATTATTGTCAAAGACCATTTAAGAATGAACTGGAAGACGTCAGTAATCTGTACCTTATTAAATGTAACATTAAAAGTAAACAAACCTCTTCCGATCTCCTCAATAGGAAATGTACTGCTTTTTTGGTGCTATCCCTGCACTCTGCAGTGAGCACATCCATGGATTGATGTGACAACCTGAGCCGTAAGGCAGTCCATTCAGAATGTGTAAGTCAATAATTGTTTTATTATGCAGAGGCTGGTTTCCTGAACCACAGTTTGAACCAGCAAAGTTTTCGATTTTTAGAATAACCGTATACGGTTGTATTATTATGCCTGACGGAAGCAGGAAGCATGGCTGCATAGCTAGTCAGACAGTACGAAAACTAAAGCGAGATCTTGCTGACTTTATTTCAAGACTGGACTGATGAGGCAAAATGAAGGAAGACATAAAAGAACATTCCTCCTTCTTGTAGCGAGAATGTATCTCTCCCCACTGTTATGCCACATATTTCTGCAATCAGTGAATAAGCATGAAACCAACATGTTGATATTTGGTGTTCCATTGAACCATACTTTCATAATACTTTGTGATCCAATACCTATTCTGTGCTGTCATCGATCTGAACTTGATGATACACCAGTGGCAAAGGAGATAGGTAAATTATTACAGGATACTTTTACTTGATTGCCGTGTGATTAACATATGCCACCACCGTAGTGTATCAACTTGAAGTTGAGCATGTAGATTATGTATATTCGCTCAATAGCCCTTTACCTATGGGGTGCATCTGGTGTATATAGTTAGTTGATACCAACAACTGAACATTGTCAACTCATGCAAATCTCCTCCACCTCCAAACTAGAGATGATATTCGCAATTTCCCACCTTAATGCACTTAGCATCAGTTTGTAAATAACTGAAATTCGACTGACAAATCCACTGGAGCAATGCTGAATACTGTTTGTTCATCATTGTGACTTAGGTAGCTTCAGCTGGTAATAGCATAAGCTTGTTAACAATGATCTACATGTCATTTGAGAGGTTGCTACTTTGCACAATGTCAGTTCCCCGACATGCACAGCTGAAACACAGCTACTATATTGCCAATTAATCTTGATTAATAGAGGTCAGTTTTATAACAGGTTTCTATTAACTCCAATCTCTTGCCACAGGGCGGAGTCATAGGCTAATTAATAGTTAAAGGTAAATCCCAATCACCAACAAGTCTATTTGGTAACAACTTAAAGTCAACTTGATGGATGAGCCCAATTTCTCAAATATAGTTTGAGGCTGAAACAGATGATTTTAACAAAATACAGCATTAGAATATCATCCAGACAAGACATAACAAGTGTTTTTAAATTCTGAGTCCAAACACTGATTTTATTAATTAGTTAAATAACCTGGGTAAATAGTTTATCCAATTTTGCAATGTTTTACTGTTATTAGTACAGTTATCATTGCCTTTTGATAATTTCCAATGTCTCCAATGATCTCTGTAATGTGAACTGCATAGAATGGATCTTTGAGACCCTTATGAATCCATTGTTAGTCAGTAAAGAAGTTTCCTATTAGGAAAGTTCATATGCGAGTTAACCGACATTCTCCATTTTTCATAATGAACAGGCCACTCCTGCCATAATTCCATGGGTGCTTCGCACGATAACTCTGGCCCGATTTCCGAGCCTGTCTTAAAAGACAATCCTGGCCATAATACTGAGCCTCCCTCATAAATTTTGTCCAACGGCAACTCTGGCCATTATACTGAGCCTGCCTAAACGACAATTCTGGCCCTAATTCCAAACTTGCTTGGAATGCTAGTATTGTGCAGTTTTACATGGTTAAATGCCTCTAAGCAGATGTTTTTTTTATAATTTGTGTGTTGTACAAACAAGTGTAAATATTACCAACTTGTGAGTGGTCCACTTACCCATGTTTCGGAAGTGCCAGACACACCTTGTTGAGTAGGACTGGTACGGTGTGTGGAACAGCTGCCCAGCTGTCATGCTGCCACCAGCTTCAGTGAACCGCTTACTGCCGATGAACGCCTGGGGTGCGTTCTGAAATGATGAACATTTGCCCACCGTTGGCCTTGATTGATCCGACAGCTTTTGCTTCGTTCGCCAGGATTTTCCTGTTCAATAGGTCTTAGCTGAATAGAAGATACGGCGGCTGGCTCTCATATCCCCCTGTTAGCGCTGTTCACTGCCGGCACGCATGTGCTCCGGTATGTTCCACCGACATCTTTAGAATCTGGAGTCAGTTACATCTGACCTTTTGCACTCCCGTCCTCAGAGAGGGCGATTCGTAGGCAGCCCTAAACAGGCGCTGCCACAGGCCCCAGGATACCTGCGCTGATACGGCCCCCAATGGACCTATACCAGGATGGAACATTCTGTTGGGATGGCAAACTTTGTAGTGAGGAATGGCACCACTGACACGTGCCCTTCATCCCTTGGGGTATGTTCCGCTATACCCTCAGACTTGCCGTCAGAATTACATTGACCCGGCATGCTCTCCTCCTCCAAGAGGGAGACATGAAGCAGCCCTGTCCCACGCACTGCTGGCACGGCCTTTCCTACAGGCCGGCGCTGTCACACATTAAGCAGCCCTGTGAACAGGTGCTCCTGGCATGGGCTCTCCTGTAGGCCAGCGCTGTGACAGACTCAGTATCAGCAGTACACTGACCCGTCATGGTCTCCCCTCCAACAGGGAGATATTAAGCAGCCCTGTCCCAGGTGCTGCTGGCGCGGCCTGTCCCATAGGCCCACACTGTTTCTGATCCGGTGTCTGAGGTGTACTGAACCGGCATGGTGTCCTTCTCCAAGCAGGGACATTAATTTTGGAGTGTGGAGCTTCACCTGTGAAGGGTTAAAATGACAACAGCATCCATGCAAATACACACTTATTACCAGAGGGGAACCCTTGCAGCCCGAGTCCAATAAGGCGGATCGATTTATCGGTGATTTCACCCCATGCCTGGGGACCACCGTGTCTGTGAGTCGCTGACCGCACTGTCAGCGACTCTGGCGGTGATACCGTGTTCCTGCTTGATTTGCCCCTCCACGGGCATCACAGCAGGCTGGAAGCCACTGACCGCCTTGTCAGTGGCTGGAAACGCGAACCAAACATCTACCGACTATCCGCTTCCGCGGTCGGAACCGTGGTCTCCCCGCAGCCCATATCCGGTTCACTCGCCGGCCTTCACCATAAATCTCTCTTCACAGAGGTTTCCTGCTCGAACAGCAAACCCTGGTAAGTAATACAAAACATACCTTCTAGGTTTAAACTTACCACCGGCAGGAGCGATGCCCTGCCAGTCCGGTGCTTCGCCATGCGAACGATGATATGACCCGCATGCGGACTGGCGGGGCTTCTTCACGGAATCACTCACGTGACTTCGCAGTAAAATAGTGCAGTAGCTCAGCAAGATGGCAGCGACTCGCTTGATTGAATCCAAATCCTGGAACTCCTATCCAACAACATTCCTTCACCAGAAGGGTTGCAGCCATTCAAGAAGCAAGATTATTACCTCTTTCTCAATGTTGTCTTTAGCAGTGACACCTTCCCCCCCCCCACCCCCCAAAAACAAAACATCAATAAATAAATAAAACCAGGAAATCAAAGGCTAATTGGATAATTAGAATTCTGATGGATCAGGTCAGGCACAGTGGCATAGTGGTGGAGTTGCTGCCTTACAGCAAGTGGGACCTAGGTTTGATCCTGACTAAGGGTGCTGGTGTGTACAGAGTTTGTACGTTCGCCCTGTGACCTGCGTGGGTTTTGTCCGAGTTTTTTGGTTTCCTCACATACTCCAACGACATACAGGTTTGTAGGTTAATTGGCTTGGTATAAATGTGAATTGTCCCTAGTGTGTGTAGGATAGTGTGCAGTGAACGCTGGTTGGTGCGGACTTTGGCCAAAGTGCCTGTTTCTGCACTGTATCTTTAAAACTAAAAAACTAAAGGTTCTGTTGCCGTTCAATGGATCCTTGAAAAAAATGATTAACGGTGAAATAAACACATTCAACGTGCAGCTTTGAAAATGTTTTTGTAAAAATAATTGTTGTCATTGTTAGAAGAGCAGATTGAATGAAAGTTGTAAATCAGCATGATATAGCTGTAAATGCTAAAACCGTTTGGTAAATCAGATCTCAGATTGTGTGATTCAATGGGCTGCATTTCATCTATCCGTTCTAACAAAGGGTCCAATGACCTGAATCATCAATTCAATTTCCCTTTCCACTGATGCTGCTTAATCTTTGATTGTTCCCAGCATTTGCTGACTTTAATGTTTGTATTATACTGCTTCATGGTTCCTTAATTTCACACTCACTAAATTTCACCGTCTAATCGAATGAAGTCCTTGGATTTTTGGCAACCAGTCACATATCAGGAAGTTATTTACAGTAACTTAGGGCAGCAATGGTAGAGTTGCAGCCTTACAGTGCCAGAAACCCTGGTTCGATCCTGACTACGGGTGCTGTCTGTGTGGAGTATGGACATTCTACTTGTGACCACGTGCGTTTTCTCCGAGTGCACCGGTTTCCACCCACACTCCAAAGATGTGCAGATTTGTTGGTTAATTGGCTTCTGGAATTGTAAAATTGTGTGCTTACAATTGACAATTTGTAAACACACTATGTTAGTGTATGGGGTGATTACCGGTGGTGAGGACTTGGTAGGCTGAAGGGTCTGTTTCCACACTGTATCTCTGAAGTATAAAGTCTGAAGTCCAAAGAATGCTGGGCGAATATTTAAAGCTGTGACTGGAGCAAGGAGAACCGGATTTGGGAGAAGACATGACAATTTTACTTCGGAGTCACGTGAGTGATTCAGTGAAGAACCCTGTCTAGGCCGCATGCACGTCAGTACGTCAGCCGCATTGATGCACGGACGCTGTGAGGGACAGAGCTCCTCCAGCGGTAAGTATTCAGACTCCAGGTAAGTGAAACAACTTTACTGGAGTTAGGTCCATGCTTGCCGGTATGCTGTCGACCGATCGCTAGCAATGGACAAAACAGGGAAAGGGAAGCGGTGAGTTGCATCCAGCCGTGGAAGTGCGGGTCTGGAATCACTGCCGCATATTCCTATACAGTCGCAAGCTACAGGTTTAGCAACTGCAGACTTAGTGCTACACAGCACAGAGCCAGCGCCAGTAGGGCGTAAGGCACTTGAAAAGTCTGCTAGGCCCACGGAGTCGGGGGATGATTTCACACCGGGGCTCGATAGAGTGTGTTCACGCCTATCCCAAGTCGAGGAACTGTTGCACACAGTACTCCACCAAACTACACTCCAAGGGAAGGAGTGTCAGCGCCACTCATAATCAGAGGCGCCAGCAGCAACAGGGCTGCTAGACAACGCCTTCACATATGGGGAGTGCAATGGGTCGAATTAGTTCTGACCCTGAATCTGATGGGGAAGTTCAGCCAGGAGAAACTATGGATTTACCAGATATTCCACCCCTGGCAACACCATTTGCTGTCCCATCAGGAGCAGGAGAGCCGCTAGGAGAAGAGCTGGCCGCTACAATAAATTATATGGTTTCTCATCAGCTCTAGGAGCTTACTATGGATGAGACAGCCAAAAGCATGAGCCTCCTAAAAACTGTGAGTTGTTGAAAGTACTGACTGTTAATCAGGTCATATGGGATCATATGGGACTTGGTATGCAAGACCAAGAAATCAAGATGCAGAGGGTCCTAAAATTATTGGGCTCTGGTATTACGGCATTGGCAAGGATAATGGATGGAGGGTATGTGACTAGAACACATCAAGAGCCTCTTGGGTTACTATGTAACACCCATTTTGAGATTGACTGTATCAGGAAAAGGGCTATTAAGCCCACCATCAATCCAAGGTTCGCTGCTTTGCAAACCATCAAATATCCAGCCACCCAACTTACTGTTTGGTGCAGACTTTGCTAAACAGATCAAAGATTTAAATGAAGAAGACAAAACGATGGGCCTGATGACACCAATGATGACCGGCAGACAACTCAAGAGGAAGTATCCTTATAGAACCACCTTAGCCTCTGGGGTTACACCAGGGACAAGCCGGTCTTCAACGCAGGGTTGCGGTTGGTACCCTTCGACAGGAGCACGAGCAACCATGGGGGCCCCTGCCAGAGGCTGGGGTCAGCAGGGCACACCAGGTACCAGGGAGGTAAGTGGGCTTGGTTCTCATAAAAACATATTAAGTATAACACGGGTAATTGGTGGTAGATTACATCTATTCTATGAAGAATGGAAGCAGCTTACTTCAGATCTGTCTATCAGAAGTGTGATTCAAGGGTTTCGGAGTTCAATACAAATGGTGATTTGCCTCTCCAACATGTTCCTAGCAGAACATTTTGCTTTTCACAAACAGAAGTAATAGAGGTTCAGGCTGAACTTGAAAATTTGTGTAACAAAGGGGTAATTGAGAAGACAGTTTATCAAGTCCGTCAATTTGTGTCAAATATTTTTCCCATCTCAAAAAGGACGGACGATGTAGAATTATTTTGGATCTAACAAAATTAAATCCATTTGTACTCTATAGACACTTCAAAATGGAAACGTTGGCTACCGCTAAACAACTAATTTCCAGAGATTGTTATATGGCAACCATAGATCTGAAAGATGCATACTACTCAGTGCCTGTTCATTGCGAGCATAGAAAGTATTTTAAATTTATTTGGATGAGTCAATTATGGCAATTTAAGGCACTGCCTAATGGTTTAACCTCAGCCCCTAGAATATTCACTAAATTGTTAAAACCAATTTTCAGGGTACTTAGAGGTCAGGGCCATGTAATTATGGCCTATCTGGATGATATCTTAATTATTAGGCAAACAAAGGAATTAGCTAAAACATCTGTGGCAGTTGTCAAATTCACATTTGAAAAACTGGGGTTTGTCATTCATTTAGGAAAATCTAAATTGACACCACTTACCACAATTGATTATTTGGGTTTCACAATTGACTCACTTAAAATGGTAATTACCTTGCCCAGGGGGAAAAGTGTGGAGCTCATTGATGGTTGTATAAAACTTTTAAAGGAACAACCTTCAATAAGACAAGTGGCCAGGCTGCTCGGGAAATTAGTTGCAGCATTTCCAGCAGTCCAATTTGGGCCTTTGCACTATCAGCACTTACAAAGAGCAAAGGAACAGGCACTCAGGGTACATCTGGGCCATTATGATAGGCCCATGTAATTATCAGCAAATGCAATTACTGACATTCAATGGTGGATACAACATGTCTCCAAGAGTTTCAGCACAGTGGTGCTAGAACAACCGTCCATGGTCTTACAGACTGATGTCAGTGCACTCGGATGGGGTGCCACGAATACAAGCTCAAGCTGTGGAGGAAGATGGAGTATGGAAGAAACTTTGCTTCTGCAGACATGGGGAATAAACCATTTAGAGCTTTTACGAGAATTTTATGGGCTCAAGGCTTATTGCTCAATCACAAGTAGTCTGCATGTTCAGCTCCAAGTTGATAACACTACGGCAGTAGCATATGTCAATCACATGGGCGGTATCAAGTCGCTATCTTGACAAACCAAATCTAGACCTGGTGTATTGACAAGCACATTTGGCTCTCAGCTACTTTTCTACCAGGCCGATTCAATACAGTAGCAGACACCAGGTCATGGAAGTTCCATGACAACATAGAGTGGATGTTGAATCGTGATGTATTCAATGAGATCATTGTCAAATATGGAAGGCCAGGTGTCGACTTGTTCTCATCCAGACTAAACCACCAGCTACCCAAATATGTGTCATAGGAACCAGATCCTGGGCAGTAGCGTTTGATGCTTTCTCGCTGCATTGGGGTGGTAGTTTATATATGCATTTTCGCCATTTTGTCTGCTTAAAATCAAGCAGGATGACGCGTCAGGGGTACTGGTGATACCCGACTGGCCTACCCAGCCATGGTACCCTTTGATATTACAGCTGATGACACAACCCCTGATGGCTGTTCCCAAACGAAGGGATTTATTGGTGCATCCGGTAACTGGCGAATGCCATCCGTTGCATGACCGTATTGATTTGTTAATTTTCAGATTTTAAGAAGGCCATATCTGGGGTGCGGATTGTCTGGTCGAACTGTGGACATGCTCACTGCATCTTGGAGATTGAGTACTCAAAAGCAGTATATTTGTTATGTAAAAAAATGGGAAGTTTACTGTGTACAAAATAATATTGACTATTGTACAGCACGTATTTCGCATGTTTTAGAGTTCCTGTCAAGCCTCTACTATGATAAAGGGCTGAGTTATAGTGCAATCAACACACCTAGAAGTGCTTTGTCATCATATTTAGTGATGAAATCAGACAAACATCCTATTGGGTTTCACTTTCTCGTTGTTCGGTTAATGAAAGGGATTTTTAATTCCAGACCTCCCAAACCTAGATATATGGTAATTTGAGATGTGAGCATGGTCCTCAGACTATTGTGTGAGTGGGTCCCTGTCTCGTCTCTGTCTTTGACCAAAATCACCATGAAGGTGGCCATGCTCATGGCATTGGTATCAGCACAGAGAGTACAGATGTTATAAAAACTACAGCTAGATAGAATGGAAATAGCTGCAGACAATGTTACGTTCTACATTTATGACCTCCTCAAACAAAGCAGACCAGGTGTCACTGGGTTCAAATAGTGTTCTCAGCATATCCCACGGATCCATCCTTATGCGTAAAAACACATTTGATAGAAACATAGAAACATAGAAAATAGGTGCAGGAGTAGGCCATTCGGCCCTTCGAGCCTGCACCGCCATTCAATGTGATCATGGCTGATCATCCAACTCCGTATCCCGTACCTGCCTTCTCTCCATACCCCCTGATCCCTTTAGCCACAAGTGCCACATCTAACGCCCTCTTAAATATAGCCAATTGATGCAATACATTGCAGCTACAGAGGGCTTATGTAACATGGAGACAGGATTGTTTATCAGTTATTAAAAGCCTCATAACAGAGTGTCAGTTAATACTATTTTGAGATGGTTGAAACAAGCCTTGATTGATGCAGGTATTAACACTGATGTGTTCACATCTCATTCCACTAGGGCAGCAGCTACGTCGGCGGCCAGGGGAGGGACGTGCCCGTTGATGATATTTTGGCAGCCGCTGGATGGTCAAATGAGCGGATGTGTCAGAGTTTCTATCATCGGCAGATTGCCGATCCAGGGCTGTTTGCTAATGCTATTTTAAGTTCTGTTTAAGTGCCCTGGGATAGAGGGGTAGTGTTGTTTTCTGTTTGTTATTTCAAATAAACATTGTTACTGCATTTAATGCAATGATAATATTAATGCATTATTTTCTCATCTGAGTCAATCAATGCAGTGGGAAGCCGAGATTTTAAATCTGCAGCATGAAATAACAAAGCTTTGAAGTCTTCACGGAATCACTCGCGTGACTCCGAAGTAAAATAGTAAGATTAAACGAGAACTTACCAGTTTGAAGTTTGATCTTGATTTTATGAGGTTACGTTGGTGATCATCTGGTAGTTCTCGAGTCACGCATCTTACTATGTCACTTCGGTGATTGTTATTTGTGATTTCATACCGCTGCTTTGAAGATTGATGCGCATGCGGCCTATACGGGGTTCTTCACGTAATCACCAACGTAACTCCACATAAAATCAAGATCAAACTTCAAACTGGTAAGTTCTCATTTAATCTTACTATTAATTACATTTGGATCATGCTACTAAATTGTTAGCATTAGCATGAAGGACTGAGTAACATCCTCACCACAAATCCATTAGACACACTGCTTATTTCTGACTGTGGTCGTACAGGTCAAGTTTCTTTCATCTAAATGTTCAGTTAGGGGTCTGTCACTCTCTTCCTGCTCACTGCAAGATTCAACAGAATTGCCATCCACTACTGTCCTGGTTAATTAAATGGTGGCACGGTGGTGCAGCGGTAGAGTTGCTGCCTTACCGCACTTGCAGCACCAGAGACCCGGGTTTGATCCTGACTACGGGTGCTGTCTTTACAGAGTTTATAGTGAGGACACCAAGAAGTAGCTTTAATAAATGTAATTGACGATATCTGGTAAGAAGTGAAAAAATAACATTGGCATAATTCGATATGTTTCATTTATAGAGACATAGATATAGAACAGTACAGCACAGGAGCAAGCCCTTTGGCTCACATGCTGCCTCGGCAAGGCCAGCAGCATAATCAAGGATGAGTCCCACCCCAAACAATCCCTCCTCTCCCCTCTCCCATCTGGCAAAAGGTATAGAGTTGTGAAAACGCACTCCTCCAGATTCAGGGAAAATTTATTTCCTGCTGCAATCTGGCAACTGAACCATCCTACCACAACTAGAGAATGGTCCAGAACTATTATCTACCTCATTGGACACCTTTGGACTATTTATGATCGGTCTTTACTGGCTTTATCGTACACTAAACGTTGTTCACGTTATTCCGTTTATCATGTGCACTGTGAATGACTTGATGGTAATCATAATATAGGGATAGGGGGCGCCGTCCTACATGGTATGGCTGCCCAGCCTGCAGCTGTATGTTTTTCACCCTTTTCTTTATTTTAGTGTGTTAAAGTGTTTTGTTTGTGTAGCCTATTCTTTTTTATGTGGGGGGTGGGGTGTGAGGGGGGGGAAGGGGGAAACTGCTTTTCCTGGTCCCTACCTGGTCGGAGAGGCAGCTTTTCTCCGGGCTGCAACTTCGACCCGTCCTCGCGGCCTACCAGCGGGCCTGGAGCAGCGTTTCTGAGGGGACTGCCCAGAACCTCGGCTTCGGCAGCAGCAGAGTGCTGGAGCACCATCGCGGGGTGGAGCGGGCGTTGCCTTGCCTGGGTCACCGCGCTGGAACTCCAGTGAGCTGAGACCGCAGGTGAACATCGCGGAGCTGCGGGTCTGTGGAGCGGCCAGCTGTGGGTGGCGGCGCTGAACTTCAACATCTGGAGCCAGTGGGGGAGCACCATTCAGCGCAGCCTTGTCGGCTTCGGAAGCCGCGGACTCCATTAAGGAGGCGGCCGTTCCAGGTGTCCCAAGCCGCTGAGAGGATTCTCCCGACGCCGGGGCACCATCACCCGGCGAGAACAGCCTGGAACATCGGGCCTCCGCGAAGGCGACTATGGAGGCCTCAATATGCCTGACTATGGGAGGAGATGGGTTGGGGACTGGACATTGCGCCTTCACTCATAATGGGAACCATTGTGGGGGGATGTTTTTTTAATGTTTAAATCTCTTTATTAGTGTTGTGTCTGTATTATTTATTTTATGTGCTGCATGGCAAGAAGCATTTCACTATATCAATTGGTGTATGTGACAAATAAACTAACCTTGAACCTTGAACCTTAATACATGTCTTTTCACTGACTGGTTAGCACAAAACAAAAGCTTTTCACTGTGCCTAGGTACACATGACAATAAACTAAATTAAACTACACAATGTTTGTTACGAACATGATGCCAAGTTAAACTGATCTCATCTGCCTGTACTTGATCCATATCTCACTGTTCCCTGTACTTCCATATGCCTATCTAAAAGCCTCTTAAATGCCACTATCGTATCTGCCTCCACCACCACCCCTGGCAATGTGTTCCAGGCCCCCACCACACTCAGTAGCTATACCCGCTAATGTTGGACATTTCCACCCTGGGAAAAATGTTCTGACTGTCTACACCATCTATGGCTCTCATAATTTTATATACTTACTAGACCAAGTGCAGACCCGTTGGGTCTGTTCCCCCAACGTGCGGTTGCAGGGGAGGGAGGGCGGGGCAGCATGTCCCTGAGGGTGGGTGAGGGGGGTAGAGAGGGGTGGGGTAAGGGAGAGGAGAGTGGAAGGTGAGAGGAGAGGGGTTATGGGGAAGAGGGGAGGAAAAGGAGGTGGAGGGGAGGGGAGAGGAGGGGGGAGAAAGAGGGGTAGGGGAGAGGTGGAGAGAGAGGGAAAGGAGAGGGGGAGAGGTGGGGAGGGGAGGGAGAGGGGAAGAGTGGGGAGTGAGGGGAAGAGGGGTAGCAGGGAGTGGTGTAAGAGCGAGGGGAAGGGGGTGGGGGAGAGATGGGGATGAAGAGGGTGGGGGAGAGGGGGTGGGAGTGGTGAGGAGAGAGGGAGATGGAGAAGGGGAGAGGGAGGAGGAGAGGGGGGTGGGGGAAGGTGTGAGAGGGTTCAGGGAGGGGTTGAGAGAGAGGTGGGATGGGAAGGGGAGAGAGGGGGGAGAGTGGAGGGAGGGGGAGAGTGGTAGGGGAGGGGGAAGAGTGAGGAGGGAGGGGGAAAGCGGAGAAAGGGGGAAGAGTGGGGAGGGGGATGGAAGGGTGGGGGGATAGAGTGGTGGGGGAGGGAGGGGGAAAGGAGGGGAATGGGGGAGAGAGAACTGGAAGTGGGGAGGGAGGGTGAGAGGTGTAGGGGAGAGTGGTGGAAGTGGGAGAGAGGGAGGGGGAAGCGGGAGTGGTGGAAGAGGGAGAGAGGAGTAGGGGAAAGGGGTAGGGGAGATAGGGAGGGAGGGGAGAGAGAGGGTGGGGGAGAGAGAGAGGTGGGGTGGGAGTGGGGTGGGGGAAGGGAGAGAGAAGTGGAAGAGTGGGGAGGGAGGGGGAGAGGGGTAGGGGAAGTGGTACAGTGTCCCCCTAGTCACATGTGTGGGGGATGAGGTACAGTGTCCCCCTAGTCACATGTGTGGGGGAAGTTTTACAGTGTCCCTCTAGTCACATGTGTGGGGGGAGTGGTACAGACTCCCCCTACTCATATATGTGGGGGAAGTGGTACAGAGTCCCCCTAGTCACATGTGTGGGGGAAGTGGTACAGTGTCCCCCTAGTCACATGTGTGGGGGAAGTGGTACAGTGTCCCCCTAGTCACATGTGTGGGGGTAGTGGTACAGATCCCCCTAGTCACATGTGTGGGGGATGAGGTACCGTGTCCCCCTAGTCACGTGTGGGGGAAGCGGTACAATGTCCCCCTAGTCACATGTGTGGGGGAAGCGGTACAGTGTCCCCCTAGTCACATGTGTGGGGGAAGTGGTACAGTGTCCCCCTAGTCACATGTGTGGAGGAAGTGGTACAGTGTCCCCCTAGTCACATGTGTGGAGGAAGTGGTACAGTGTCCCCCTAGTCACATGTGTGGAGGAAGTGGTGCAGTGTCCCCCTAGTCACATGTGCAGGGGGGGGGCAGCATGTCCCTGAGGGTGGGTGAAGGGGTTAGAGAGGGGTGAGGTAAGGGGAAGGGGAGGGGAGAGGAGAGGGGAAGGTGAGAGGAGAGGGGTTATGGAGAAGAGGGGAGGAAAGGGAGGTAGAGGGGAGAGGAGAGGGGGAGAAACTGGGGTAGGGGAGAGGTGGAGAGAGAGTGGAGGGGGAGGGAGAGAGAGTGAAAGGAGAGGGAGAGAGGTGTGGAGAGAGAGGGGGTGAGAGAGGAGGGGGAGAGAGAGGGGAAGGAGAGGGGGAGAGGTGGGGAGGGGAAGGAGAGGAGAAGAGTGGTGAGTGAGGGGAAGGGGGTAGCAGGGAGTGGTGCAAGAGCGATGGGATGGGGGGGAGATGGGGATGAAGAGGGGTGGGAGAGAGAGGGGGTGGGAGCGGTAAGGAGAGAGGGAGATGGAGAGGGGGAGAGGGAGGAGGAGAGGGGGGTGGGGGAAGGTGTGAGAGGGTTCAGGGAGGGGTGGGAGGGAAAGGGGAGAGAGGGGGAAGAGTGTGGAGGGAGGGGGAGGGGGAGGGGAGAGAGAGGGAAGAGTGTGCAGGAAGGGGGAGATTGGTAGGGGGAGGGGGAAAAGTGAGGAGGGAGGGGGAAGCTCAGAGAGGGGGAAGAGTGGGGGGGAGGGAAGGGAGGGGGAGAGAGGGGTGGGGGAGGGAGATGGGGAAAGGTGGGGGATGGGGGAGAGAGAAGTGGAAATGGGGAGGGAGGGTGAGAGGTATAGGGGAGAGTGGTGGAAGTGGGAGAGAGAGGGGGGGGAAGGGGGAGTGGTGGAAGAGGGATAGAATAGAGAATTTTTTTAAACGGATTTTTAATGGGGGTTTTTTTAAGCATTTTTTAAAAATTACTTGTCTAATGTAAAGTATAGATACGCAATGAAAACCAGAAAATGAAATAAAATTATCACTTGTCTAAAGATAACATTTGATAAACACGACTGGAAATCGGCAAAGAAAAAAGCAATCTCTTCAAAGTGGAGTAATGGAGTCCTTTGAATAAACAGAGAATATTAAAAAAAACGGGAAAATGTGTGTTAATTTGGCAGAGCAAATAACGGAGAACTTAATAAAAAGAATTATTCAAGTATAAATAAATATTGAAAACATCGTCTACGTTTACCTTTTGAAAAAATTGTAAATCGATAATAAGATTTTCAAAACAAAAGTGTCAAATAAAAAATGAAATAATGCCAGAAATCCAGCGTTTAGATCGATCGCTGTCGAGAAACGAAGTCCGAATGACCGTTGGGGAAGAATGTTCTTGAAAAGGTTTCCAAGGCAACGTGAGCCGGCAATGTCCCCCCAGTCACATGTCCACACAGGCTGCTGGGGGGAGGGGCTGGGGCTGGGGCCAAGGTAGAAGTAAATTAGATCCATTCCGATTGGCCATTTGTGAGGGGTGGCATTGTGACATCACACAATGGAATGTGCTGGAACATCAGGAGGCTGGGGGGCTGGGGCTGGGGCAGATGTAAATGAGATCTGTTCCGATTGGACATCTGTGAGCCTTGGGCATTGTGACATGGCACGATGGAATGTTTACCGACATTGTATGGGTGAGAGCAGTTAAAAATGCTGTAAATTGAAATAGAGAATTTTAAAAAACTGATTTTTAATGGGGTTTTTTTAAGCATTTTGTAAAAATTACTTGTCTAATGTAAAGTATAGATACGCAATGAAAACCAGAAAATGAAATAAAATTATCACTTGTCTAAAGATAACATTTGATAAACACGGCTGTCGAAATCGACAAAGAAAAAAGCAAACTCTTCAAAGTGGAGTAATGGAGTCCTTTGAAAAAAGAGAGAATATTAAAAAAACGGAAAAATGCGTGTTAATTTGGCAGAGCAAATAATGGAGAACTTAATAAAAAGAATTATTCAAATATAAATAAATATTGAAAACATCGTCTCGTTTACCTTTTGAAAAAAGTGTAAATCGATAATAAGATTTTCAAAACAAAAGTGTCAAATGAAAAATGAAAAAATGGCAGAAATCCAGCGTTTAGATCGATCGCCGTCGAGAAACAAAGTCCAAATGACCGTTGGGGAAGAATGTTCTTGAAAAGGTTTCCAAGGCAACGCGAGCCGGCAATGTCCCCCCACTCACATGTCCACACAGGCTGCTGGGGGGAGGGGCTGGGGCTGGGGCTGGGGCCAAGGTAGATGTAAATGAGATCCATTCCGATTGCCCATTTGTAAGGGATGGCATTGTGACATCACACAATGGAACGTGCTGGAACATCCTGAGGCTGGGGCTGGGGCAGATGCAGATGTAAATGAGATCCGTTCCGATTGGCCATCTGTGAGCCTTGGGCATTGTGACATGGCACGATGGAATGTTTACCAACGTTCTATGGGTGAGAGCAGTTCGATTTTCGAAAAAGGGGGGGGGGACGGATTTTATTACAAACGGTGTAGGTAACGACGTCCAAACGTGACGGGGAGCGCCGTCGGGAAAGCGCGAGCGTAACGTCCGGGCAGGTGGGAAAAACGGCGGCGTCCGAGGGTTCTGTTTCGGCGGAGCGTGACATCAAAGGGCGGAGACGCGGCAGACGGTTGGCGGCAGTCGGCCACAGTTTTAATATATATATATAATATATGATAACATATATATATATATGATAACTGGTCTCCTCTCAACCTCCGACATTCCAAATTTGTCCAATCAACTTTATCATGCGCTGCCGGTCTATTGTTTAAAGAATGAACCTTGTATTAGCTTTTAACTTTGCAAGACGTTTTCGATTTCCAGGAAGAATTTACTGGCTGGTTTCAAGGTTGCTGGCAAAATATTCTCTCAAGCTATTACTACACACTCAGATGGATTTTATATCTAGAAAGTGCAACTCATTCTACATTTTTTAGTGGAAAGTTACATTAAAAATCATGTACACTGAGGATTGTCATCTGATAATTACTTGTGTGCTGTTTTTATCTTGACAAAAATAAAGTGCCTTTTTTAAAAAATGTTTTGCGTTTTCAGGAAATATTCAACGTTTGATGAGTAAGCAGAAGATTTTTGAAAGTAAGTTCTTTGTTGTATCAATGCTTCTTTCATCTGTTTGCTTATGAAGATAAATGTTCAAACACAGGAGTTTTATGGCTGCAAATTCCAGCAGCAATTTATGTGAGGGAAACTGTTAAGCAAAAACATTTTTTTTAACTGGCGTTCAGATATCTTTCAAGCCTCAGGTGCTACATGACTCAAATGCTGGTGCATTTTTACCTTGTTTTAGCCGTGCTGAGGAGTGTAATGAGTAATTACCGCATATAAAAGCAAACATTTTTTACTAGGAATTAGAAATTACTAACAATGTCTGTAGTTTGCAGATTAAATATTTTAATACACTTTCTATAACCCAAGAATTTCCTTCTTATTTCATCTAACTCTCATCAACTCCTTACATATTTTTTTCCTTGTTGCAACTTAAGCAATAAGGAATACAAATATTTAGAGATGCAAATAAATGTATTGCTCGTACTTTCAGCTATCAGTATGTAAGTAATTTTCACTGCCTTGACTGATTTTGCATCCTGCTTAGGAAATGCAGAGGCTCAACTGAATGTTCAATCCATAAGCAAATTTGTTTATCTTGGAGAAAATAAACCAATTTAAAAGTTATAATTTGGCCATAACGGTGTGCAATATTTCTGCATTGTGTTGATTTTGCCAGACAATAAAAGTGTCATTGGAGAATAATGTTTTTAGGGTCTAGAACTCTTGGGGGTTCGTGCTCCCAGCAGTGATCAGCTGCTGCTTGCCTGCGTAAAGATATTGTCACACTAGGGACAATATACAATTTTACCAAAGCCAATTAACCTACAAACCTGTACGTCTTTGGAGAAAACGCACGCAATCACAGGGAGCATGAACAAACTCCGTACAGATAGCACCCCTAGTTTGGATCGAACCCGGGTTTCTGGCGCTGTGAGGCAGCAACTCTACTGCTGTGCCACCGTGCTGTCACTAATGTCGTCTATTTTGTCTACCCCATTTGCCACCGTTTCACCTCTATGCTTCTAAAATTTATCTAACCATGTACCTCTCGTAATGTCTTTAAAACATTGTAATTGTACCTATCTTTATCTATTCCGCTGGCAGTTCATTCCATGCATGCACCACCCTCTATACAAATACTTTTTCCTTTGGCTTCACTTTAAATCTTGTCCATCTCACCTTAAATGAATGCCCTCTAGTTTTAGACTTCAACACCCTGTGAAAAGGGCTGGGAACGTTCACCTGACCTGTACCTTCTTTTGATTCCTCTTCTCCCAATATTGTGGACATTCCAATTGCAAAATAAAGTTCAGGGCTTTTTCACAGCCCTGCTATGCTCTTTCTGACATGTCCAGAGCTCTTTGTGGACATCACGGATGATGGACCTAGCCCACATAGACCCCTGATTTCCCCAGGAAATGGTGGAATAGCAAATTAGGACATAACAAGGTTCCAACCCGCTCTCCTGGGTCCACAAAGGACAATTACCAGGACACTACTGCAAATCTACAAATCTAATTTGAATATTCATTTAATGGGCAATCTTTCCAACCAAAACACAAACATTAAGGGCCACATTGCAATGTCTTTAATAACAAACATGGCAAAGCTAATGTACAGAATGACACCAGGAAAAACAGATCAGGAAATAATAAATTTGAACACAAAATAACATCAGACATATCTCCAGCTATCTCTTTATCATTTTACATTTCCAAAAACTACAGAATTTTGATTTTGCTTGAGAGGAAAGTGAGGTACTTTGACTGTATTTCCCTGTATCCTTTATATAATGTAGGTGTGTTCTTATCACCAGATCACACTAAATACAAAATTAATAACATTACTGTGAAGAACAGAAATCATGGGTATGTTAGCCAAGTGGTTTGGAGATTGGAAAATAAAAATGAGTTGTAGATTCAAATGTGTGCATGTGCATGCATATATGTATTAACCTATATTGTGAAGTAGTTTGCTCCATACTGCATTGAGTCTGAGAAAAGAAAAGAGCCATCTTTGGATCTTCTGGGCACACAATGGGGACAGAACCATTCTGACAGAGCCATACAGTGTTGAAACAGGTCTATCGACCCAACTTGCCCATGATGACCTACATGCCCCATCTACACTAGTCCCACCTGCCTGCACATGGCCCGTATCCCTGTAAATCCTGTTAAAAATGTGCCCGTCGAAATGTTTCTTAAGCATTGAGTTAGTTCCGGCTCCTGAAATTTATTTCACTAAATATCTTCTGAAAGTCTATGAGCCTTCTCCTTCTCATTCTCCTACCTCTCTCTCCCCTTGGCAACTAAGGGACTGTCCAGGGCCGGATTTAGATGAAGAGAGGCCCTAAGCTGTTCCACTTGTGAGGCCCCTCCCAATCCGCCACCCCCACGACTAGAGGAAGATGGTCCACCAGATTGACACCGATTTGCAGCCGAGCATGGCCAATCACCTACACGCTTGCCGGGAGAATGTGCAAATTCAACACAGACAGTGCCCGAGGACAGGATCAAACACAGATCTCTGGCGTGTGAGGCAGCAAGTCTACCAGCTGTGCCACTATATTTTGTTTTCCAACACACAAAAAATTATACGTTGATAACTTTGGTTACCAAAAAAAAGAAAATATCCATTTTCAGTTTTAAATCTCCAAGTGACGCTATGTCCCCCTTTACAGCTACTGCATGTTTTAATTAAGTTGAAGGCTATGGGGCAGTATATTAGCCATTAAGTTGCTGCCTAAAAGTGCCAGAGTACCGGAATTGATCCTGAATATGGGTGCTGTCTGTATGGAGTTTGCTCCTTTTCCCTTTGATCGCATTGGTTTTTCTCCGGGTGCTCTTGTTTCCTTCCACATTCCAAAGGTGTGCAGGAACCTATTTCAGACCCAACCCAAAACGTAATATTTTTCTTTTGTCCAGAGATTCTGTCTGACCTGTTGAGTTACTCCAGCTTTTTGTGTCTATCTTCAGTTTAAACCAGCATCAGCAGTTCCTTCCTACACACGCGATACTATACGATAGAACTTTATTAATCCCAGGAGGGAAATTGTGTGTGTGTGGGTATATATATTGGGTATATATATATATTTCTCCTTTATAACATTGTTTACAGAGCACTGTGTTTACATATTCTGTTGTGCTGCTGCAAGTAAGGATTTCATTGTTCTAACAGGGACGTGAGAGAATAAAACACTCATGACCCTTGACTTACCCCGCTAATGTGTGGGATAGAACTAGTGTACAGGTGATCGGTGGTCGGCGTGGACTCGGTGAGCCGAAGGGCCCGTTTCCACGCTGTATCTTTAGATTAAACTAAAAACACTAAAACCAGAGGGAGTCTAAAGAAGGGTCTCTACCCAAAACATCACTCAATTTCTTCTATCCAGAGTTGCTGGCTGCTCCATGGAGTTCCCCCGCACAATTAAAGCATGGAATAGTCTTCACCCTACCATAGTTACCCAACCAGGCACAACTAAATTTAAGGTACCTCTTTTTTCCCCAAGAACCCTTCTTTGCTTAAGTCCAAGTCAAGAGTCAAGAGAGTCTTATTGTCATGTGTCCCAGATAGGACAATGAAATTCTTGCTTGCTGCAGCACAACAGAATTTATAAACATAATACAGAACAGGAGATAAAAGTTCAGTGTGTTTATATACCATAGACCATATTTATATATACACAATAAATAAACAGATAAAATGCAATAGGCTGATATTGTTCAGCCCTCCACCACCTTCAGTTTAAATTCCATTTAGAATATTTATGGAGGACCAGGAAACCAGAAGCAAGAGTTACTCCACAGAGTTACTGCAGATCCAGGATCAGGGAGTGATTCTGTGTTGTTTTTCAGCGGTCGCGGCGAGGCGGCGACCAGACAGCAATGGCGTCCCGATCTCCCACAATTCAAAGCGAGGGAGAAAGTGCCCAGCGCCGACCAGTTGCCGTGGCAGTGCGCATGCGCAGGGCGGTCGATGATGTGCTGGCCATGGTTGTGCGCATGTACAGGGGGGAGGATGTGCTGGCTGTAGCAGTGCGCATGTGTAAGGCGGCATGCCGTGCTGGCGGATGAAGAGCGAACGAAGAGCGGAGAGCCGGTGGCCCGGACATGGATACGGATGACAGGCGGAGACGGAGAGTGACAGAGAGAGAGAGAGAAGGAGAGATAGAGAGGGGGGCCCACCCAGAGTTGAACGGCAGGTTTCCTGCCTTGGCCGGAGGGCCCCTAGATTTCGAGGTCCTAGACTTCAGCCTATGAAGCCTAGTGGTAAATCCGGATCTGCGAGGCCCCCCTAGATCTCGAGGCCCTAAGCTTAAGCTTGTCAAGCTTATACGTAAATCCAGCCCTGGGACTGTGCCTTGAAGACCTGATGTCACATGATATGTCTGCAGAAAAGTGAAGGCATCTGTGTTAAACTGAGTGAACCTGTGCCATCAGCAAACATGTAACCCCTTTGTTAGTGCTTATTTGTGGGGGTAAAGCACTCTAACTTTGTCATATGAATTTTAGAGCTATTTTACAATTTAATGAGGGGGATCAAATTTTACACTGCTGCAAAGCCATTTGAAGATACCAGAAAACAAGTCTAGCCATATTTTTTGGTTCCTCCTTGTCTTCCAACATTTTTATATTGTATTTCGAAAGGTTCCCCTGAGTCTGTATACTCATACTATATCTTTTGAGCGCAACTTTAATAATTAATAAATATATATGGCTGGGATCAATTGTGGAACGCACATAAATATACAACTTTCATATCTCAAATAAATGTATTTCCTGTCCCCATATTTATCCCATTATTTGAGTAGAAAAGTAGCTCATGCTGTGAGCCTAAAGCAAATGTTAATGTGCATTTTAAAGCCAAGAGCACATTTAATGACATTTTTCCAGGAGGAAAGATTAAAATGCCTTGGTTCATGCAGATTACAGGTTCAGTCAGTAATTGTTCCTGATAGAGAAGTTTCAAGGATGCATCAAAGACAGTCAGATACTAAAGGTGTACAACCAATAAAAATTAAAGAACTTCACATAAGATGTGCAGGAAGGAACTGCAGATGTTGGTTTACACCGAAGATCGACACGAAATCCAGGAGTTTATCAATCGTTTATCAATCGTGATAAAGAAGAATGGAGCAACACAGTTGAACAGCAGTAAAGTTGCTGTCTTACAGCGCCAGATATCCGGGTTTGATCCTGAGTACGGGTGCTGTCTGTACAGAGTTTGTACATTCTCCCCGTGACTGCATGGGTTTTCCCCTGGTGCTTCAGTTTCCTCCCACACTCCAAAGATGTACAGGTTTGCAGGTTAATTTGGTTTCGGTAAAAATTGTAAAATTATCCCTAGTGTGTAGGATATTGTTAGTGTATCGCTGTTAGGGATTGCTGGTCAGTATGCACTCAATGGGCCGAAGGGAGTGTTTCCACGCTGTATCTCTAAGCTGAAGCTAAATCTGGTCCACTCCTGCTGTTGTGAAAGGCATGCAACAGCTCCCTCTAGTGTCTATGTTTGAATTATATTTTGAATTTCATTTGCTATTTAATTTTACTTAAAATCTTCCGTTGATGTAATGTATTAATGTAATGTAAGAAAAGGCCTACAGTATGAAAAGCTTTAATGTACCATAGTTGCAGCAAACATCTCTTTAATGTTCTCTTTTGTGACATGTATTTTAAACAGATTAACATTATGTGAATGTTTACTTTGAAATCCAGTTTTACGGTGACATAAAGGCACAGCTGGTAGAGTTGCTGCCTCACTGCACCAGAGACCCAGGTTCGATCCTGACTTCAGGTGCTGATTGTGTGGAGTTCTCCCAGCAACTGCATGAGTTTCTTTGGGATGCTCCAGTTTCCTCCCACATCACAAAGACTTGGGGGTTAGTAGGTTTATTGGCCTCTGTAAATTACCCCCAATGTCTCGGAAGTGGACGCGTAAGTGTGATAACATAAAACTATTGTGAACGGGTGATCGATGGTCGGCGTGGACTCGGTGCGCCAAAGGTAAGCCTGCTTCCAAGCTGTACCGTTTAATTCATCAATTTGAAGATTTAGGGTTTCAGAGGAAGGGTCTGAGGAAGGGTTCTGACCCAAAATATCACCCATCCTTTTTCTCCAGAGTTGCTGCCTGACCCGTTGAGTTACTCCAGCACTTGTATCCATAAAGGTTTTAGAGAATGATTTAGAACTGCTACAAATGTATTTCGTGCAAGAACGCACGTACTGAATAAGTTCTTTCTGCCAAATTAAAGGGGGTAGTCTTTTGAAAGACACAAAATGGAAAAAGGTCCTTCAGCTCACGCACCAAATTCAAGCCACCCATCGATCAACTGTTCACACTAGTTTGCTGTTATCCCATTTACCATTTCACTCCCTATACGTGAGTGGCTAACTAGCCTACAAATCTGCACATCTTTGGGATGTGAGAGAAAACTGGAGCACCTGGAAAAAACCCATGCGGTCACAGGGAGAACGTGCAAACCCGACGCAGACAGCACCTGAAGTCAGGATCAAACGTAGGTCTATGATGCTGTGAGGAAGCATCTCTACCCACTGCACCATTGTGTCTACCTAGTCTTCCAAAATGTACTTTTTTGCCTAATTTCTTGGTAAAATTGGTGTTGGTGGGAGAGAACCGTTTATGGGGAATTTATTTAATGTGTTTCATAATTGGAAATTATTAGGAGAATTGTCTGGGAAAGACATATCAGTTCATAAAGAACGAAGATTTTAGTTTAGTTTAGTTTACTTTTGTTTAGTTTAGTTTAGGGATACAACAAAGAGATAGGCCCTTCAGCCCACAGAGTCCGCACCTACCAGCGATCACTGCACATTAAAGGGCCTGTCCCACTTAGGAGACCTCCACCGCTGTCTCTGGTGACCTTAAGCGACTTTTTATTTAAAATCAAGATCGCGGTGACCTACGGCCTCCTGCGACCTTCCACGACTACGTGTACGACCTTCTACGACTATGTTGCCATTCTTGTCCCTGTCCCTGTACCCCTTATTTTCCTTTTCGTACAGGATGGCATTCTGCTGGAACCATTCCTCAAGGTCCCCCTCCTGCTGCCTGGTGAAGGTGTAGGCATAACCTTCCTCACCACCAATGGGGCATCTGCCTCTAATGCTGTGTCAGACACAGGAGAAAGGACTGCTTTGCTGCCTTCAAATGAGGCAGTGAAGGATGGGGTGGTGGTGGGGACATATACTACCACCCTGGTCTCCTCCAGGGGTCTCTCATGCAGGGCTACCTCCTCCTGCACTATCACCTCCTGTGACATCACCTCCTGCCACTCCTCCTCTTGGGTGGGCAACACCTGCATGGCAGGTTTTTTTTAGGGTTGTGCCCTCCCCCTGCGCTGCTGCCTTTTTGGTGCCATCTCTAAAACACACGTCTCCACTCCAAAAAACTCTTCAGCAATGAATGAACATGCCTTGGAGTCAAAGAGGTGGCATTCTGCTGTTTAAATTACATTTTTTTTTCCTACTGACCTTTTTTTCACCCCAGAGCTATTACCTTCGGCTATCTTCGACCGCCTTCTACTACCTACGACTAGCATCACAACCTACTACGACCGACTTTGACTAGACCTACGACTAAAAAAAATGTGATTTTTCCCACGGCGACCTATTTTCAGTCGTGGTCAATTTTTAACATTTTGAAAAACATGCTGCGACCTGGCTGAAGCCTCGACTACGCGGAGACCACTATCGACCATGAAGGAGAGTGACGAAGACCTCCTACAACCTCGTGGAGACCTTGCCGCCAGAAGTCACGGTAGAGGTTGCCCAAGTGGGACAGGGGCTTTACACTACCCAACACACACTACGAACAATTTACATTTATACCAAGCCAATTAACCTACAAACCTGTACTTCTTTGGAGTGTGGGAGGAAACCGAAGACCTCGGAGAAAACGCACGCAGGTCATGGGGAGAACATACAAACTCCATACAGACAGCACCCATAGTCAGGATCAAACCCAGGTCTCTAACCATACAGAGGACATGCTGCAGGATACACTGAGCGATGTCGACTGGAATATGTTCCATGCAAGTTCCAGAGACGTCAGTGAGTTTGCGGAAGCGGTCACGGACTTCATTGTCCCCAATAACATCGTCCCCACGGTAAGCATCTTTACTAATCAAAAACCCTGGGTTAACAGGTCCATTTGCGTTACCTTGAATGCTCGCACCGCTGTTTTGAACTCCGGCAATATGGATGACTACCGACTGCGAAGGGCGGTGAAGGACGCAAAAAGGAGGTACAGGGACAGGATGGAGTCGCGGATGGAGCTGCAGGACACCAGACACCTATGGCAGCAGCTACGGATTTTAAACCAACAATCCCCCCTCAACCGGAAGTGCCGGCACCTCCCCAGCTGATGACCTGAACTCATTCTATGCACGATTCAAGATGGACAACATCATCCCTAGCTCGCCGGCTAACGACAACACCACCAGCATGCTGGCTAGCGAGGCTGGAGGGAGGTTCTCCGCTAGGGATGTGCACACATTCTCGGTGTCCAAGCACGACGTGAGGAGGGCTCTGACCCGTGTGAACATGAGGAAAGCTGTAAGCCCAGATGCTATATCTGGGCGAGTAGTAAAGTCTTGTGCTAATCAGATAGCTCCAGTGCTCACCACAATATTCAGCCTCTCCCTGGCCACGTCCGTGGTCCCTGCCTGCTTCAAATGATCCACCATTGCACCAGTGCCTAAGAATGGCTCTCCAGCCTGCTTGAATGACTACCGACCAGTGGCCCTCACCTCGGTGGTCATGAAATGCTTTGAGAGGCTGATCAACAACCACATCTGCGCCTTCCTCCCTCGCAACATGGACCCGTTACAGTTTGCATACCGTCTGAACAGATCCACGGATGATGCAGTCTCCCAGGTTTTGCACACCATCCTCTCTCACCTTGACAGCCAGAAGGGGGGCTATGTGAGGATGGTGTTCATTGATTTAAGTTCAGCTTTCTATACCATAGTCCCCACCAGACTTGCTGAGAAGCTGCTGGAACTGGGACTGAACACTCCCCTGTGTGTTGTCCACATCACAGAGGATCTGACATGGATAACACACACAGCCGCACTGGTGAGTAAGGCAAGCCAGCGCCTTTACCATCTCAGGCGGCTGAGGAAATTCAGAGTCTCTCTGAGGATCCTCCAGTGCTTCTACTCTGGGCTGTAGAAAGCATCTTGTCCAGCAACATCACAATCTGGTTTGGAAACAGCTCTGCCCAGGACAGGAAGGCTCTGCAGAGAGTAATGCGTTCAGCCGAACGCACTATGGGAACTACACTTGCCCCCCCCTGCAGAACCTATACACCAGGAGGTGCATATCCAGAGCCAGCATCTTTATGGGGGACCCCTACCAACCCAGCAATGGACTGTTCCAGCCGCTATGGTCAGGCAAACGCCTCCGCTGTCACGCTGTGAAAACAGAGAGGATGAGACGGAGTTTCTTCCCACAGGCCAGCTGGACTGTAAACTCTTATCTCACCGGGGACTCATTTACTGTTGTGTTGTGTCTTTTAAAAAAAATCTAACATGTAAATACTGATTCTGTTCTATTCTACTCTGTTGTTTTTGCACAATTCGCAGGCATTGCCACTTTTATTTCACTCCACATCTTGTATGTGTATGTGACAAATAAAGTTGACTTGACTAGCGCTGTCAGGCAGCAGCTCTACCACCACTACACCGTGACCCCAAGAGATTGAACACAACCCCCAATTATCTTGCTATTCCAATTGTACGTGTTAATTCTACTCTTGCACTGACAGGGTGGCTCACATCAACTTGCTGTTATCTCTCTGATTATGTAATGTTTCATAAAGAATTGAAAGAAATAGGCAAGAGGAAATCCCAGAGACAAACCTCAAGATCACTTCTCATTTATTGTAGGCATACTGGTGGTGGATATTGCATTTAACATTCAACATCTTCTTTGCACAGTTAAAAATTCAGATATGCTTATACAGTTGTATGTGAATAAATGAAACAGACATGAGTTTTCATCATCATAAAAATAATGACCTTTTCTTGTATCATGTGCTCCTGCCCCAGGCATTCCACATAACAATGGTGGCATACCCATGCTAAAGCTGGATTTTACTTCGTGAGTGACTTCGTGAAGACCCCACAAGCACGCATGCGTGACATATCGTCGAACACATTGCACAGTGACAGGCTGGGAGGAGCGTTGCTCCTCTACCGGCAAGTTTAAAAAAGGAACTCTCTGGTAAGTACCGCCAACCTAGAGTGGTTAGTGGTTTATATTCCAGAGAACCCACTACCTTGGGCAATGGAAAAAAATCGAGGGAAGAAACGGGCAACTTCCCGACAGACTGCAGAGGACCACGGGACTGCGGGCAGTAAACAGCGGCCAACAACGCCTGAGCTGGCTGTTGAGCATACAGCAGCCCCCGACTTCCTACCGCTACAGTCCGGAGGTACACCGCGGACTGGCGGTAAGGCCACCAGGAAGTCGGGCAGCCACGTTGACTCGGCTGAGTCTGGGCCTGACGACCTGCCGTTCGCGGATAGCGACGGCGGTCGATTATCCCGCATGGAGCGTATGGTGGAGATGTTGCTCCAACGTGAGCTACTCCAGCAGGAGTCTGCTCACTGTGGGTCTCTTCGCAGAACCACGGCAACAGGGGCGGAAAACCCCGGCGGGGGGAGCAAAGGAGACACATCCCCTTCATGTTTTGAGAGGTGGGGGACATCCCCCCAAGTTTTTGTAATCCGGATTTTAAAATCTCCACTTTCCGCGAGACAGTGGAGGTGGGACTGCTGATCGAGGCGCCGATTCGACGAGAGAGACATCGGTCAGCAGGCAATGGGGGCGGGACATGATGTGGGTGAGTGTGCGTATGCGCATGTGTGGGTGAGTGTGCACATGCGCACGGCTGCCAAAAATTTGTGTCCCCCGTCCCCTCCATGTTTTTATAGCGAGTTCCTCTCTTGCACGGCAGTACCCTTTTCAGGGCTGCCCAATGTCTCACCCACTTCGCAGGGGAGCATTAGGAGTCAGGGCTGGGCTGACTCCGAAGAGGGGTTGGCTGAAGAACCCAATGTGCTAGGGGTGCAGGAAGACGAGCTCCTGGGTATGGTATCGAAATTCGCAATACCATCCCAGAAGGGACAGCCATTACAACCGCAGCTGGCAGCGAGCATTAATTATCTAACAATGCACCAGCTGCAGGAGCAAGTTATCAATGATACCACGGCCAAATATCTTGCTCCAGAGAACTGTGTGTCTCTCAATGTACCGGCAGTCAACAACCCCATCTGGGGGAACATTAGTCCCAGCATCAGGACTCAAGAAATCAAGATGCAGAAGATATTAAAACTGCTAGCTGCAGGAATCACTGCAATTGCCAGATCTGTAGATGGCACCGATATGACAGATGAGCAACAGGATGCTTTAGCACTACTTTGCAACGTCCAGTTCGAAATTAACTGCTCCAGAAAAAGCACGATCCATCCTACACGCAACCCTAATTTCGCAGGGTTGTGTAAAACTAGCAGAACACCACCGCCTACTCTGCTGTTTGGGGACAACCTGCCGAAGCAGGTTAAAGACCTTGATGAGGAAGCAAAATCGGTGGGCATGATCAAGGCACCAACTACCATCAGGTCAACAGTGAGCCGGCAGCAGCACCCCTATGCAACCACCAACAGGACCCGCTACCATACCGACAGGACAGCGGGTGAAACACCGAAGGCCGCACAACCCACACAAAGGTCTTTTTTAGGCCATGTCCCAGAGCGGCCTTCGTGGAAGATGCGCCAACCCCACACCAAAGCGCCTCCACCCCCCAAGAGCCAAGGACGGAAGAAGCCGACCCAATGCCACCGGTAACCATGGAGGCAGGTGGGTCTGGTTGCCTTGGGAACATCGCATGTGTAACTTCACAAATAGGAGGTAGATTATACTTGTTTCGGGATGCATGGAGTTCTATAACTTCTGATCTCTTTATATTGCACAGTATTCAGGGATACAAAATTGAATTCATTGACAAACTCCTCCTACCAGTTCAACATGTACCTAGCCGGAAATTTGTGCTTTCACAAAAAGAGAAAGTGGAAGGTCATGCGGAACTACTTAGATTGCATTCTAAGGGAGTAATAGGGAATACTAACCATGAACCTCTTGAGTTTGTATCAAACATCTTCACCAAAACCAAAAAAGATGGTGGATACTGCATTATCATTGACTTGACACAACTGAATACTTTCGTGCAATATACCCACTTAAAAATGGAACCATTTGTAACTGCTAAACAACTAGTTTCCAAAGGGTACTTCATGGCTTGCATCGATCTAAAAGATGTATACTATTCAGTACCCATACATGAAGATCACCGCAGATATTTGAATTTATCTGGATGGGGCAGCTATGGCAGTATAAAGTGCTGCCTAATGGACTAATAACAGCCCCCAGACTATTTACCAAAATATTGAAACCAGCATTTGCGTCTCTACGGAAACAAAAGCATATTGTCATGGCGTATCTTGATGACATCCTGATTGTGGGGAAAACCTTGGAACTGGCTAAATTTGCTGTGTCAGCCACCAAGCTTTTATTTCAAAAACTGGGATTTATCATCCATCCAGACAAATCCAATTTAATGCCTTCTGTAATAATGGATTATCTGGGGTTAACGATCGACTCTGTTCATATGACTGTCACCTTGCCAAAAGGCAAGGCAACAGGCTTAATAGAGGCATGCAATAGCCTTGTTTGCGCCAGTAAACCAACCATTCGGCACACTGCCAGGGTAATCGGGAAACTTGTGGCTACATTTCCAGCCACACAATATGGACCGTTACATTACCAAAATTTACAAAGAGCCAAAATTTCAGCACTCAAATCCCACGCTGGTCATTTTGACAGGCCTATGCAACTAACAACCGAAACAAAAATCGAATTGCGATGGTGGATTAGCAATATTTGACATTCCTTTAATCCCATCACAATTACAAACCCTTCAGTTGTGTTATAAACTGAAGCCAGTGCTCACGGCTGGGGAGCTACCGATACCACCTCCAGTTGTGGTGGTAGATGGAATACACACAAATCTACCTTACTTCGGACACAAGGTATTAACTATTTAGAAACGTTGGGAGCGATTCATGGACTGCATGTTCACCTACAAATAGATAACACCACAGTGGTGGCATATATTAATCATATGGGCGGTATCAAGTCGATATCTTGTGATGAATTGGCAAATTCAATCTGGCACTGGTGCATAGAAAGAAACATTTGGATATCAGCTACCTACCTTCCGGGTAAGCTCAACACAGTGGCAGACACCAGGTCACGCATATTCAATGACAACACCAAATGGATGTTGAACCACCGGGTATTTACCGACATTATAGCTTGGTACGGAACGCCAGATATTGATCTTTGCATCTAGACTTAACCATCAGATACCAACATATGTCGCATGGGAACCAGACCCTGGGGTAGTAGCGATGGATGCTTTCTCACTACATTCGGGGGGATGTGATTTTCTATGCATTACCCCCTTTCTGCCTCATCAGTCGGGTATTGCGGAAAATTCAATTAGACTCCGCATCAGGGATTCTGATAGTACCCGACTGGCCTACGCAGTCATGGTTCCCTGTGGTCCTCGACATGGTGTAAGAACCATGTCTCCCGATTCCCAAACACCCGAATCTCCTGGTACATCCCGTGACAGGGGAAAATCATCCGTGCCATGATTTCATGAACCTGTTGGCTTGCAGGTTCTGAATAGACCGCTCCTGGAGTTCGGGCTGACGGACAGGAATATGAACATTATCATGGCATCGTGTAGGGAGTCCACCAGGAGACAGTACCTCACCCATGTTAAAAAATGGGAGGTATTTTGTTCCAGGACAGGTACCACATACAACTCTACCACCATTACGGACGTACTGGAATTCCTGGCTAGCCTTCACTATGATGAGGGCCTCAGTTATAGTGCCATCAACTGTGCTAGGAGTGATTTATTGTCCTACCTCGGGCTTGGGGTTAGAACACCTTGGAGTGGGATCCCATCCCCTGGTGTCTAAACTTATGAGGGGTATTTTTAATTCTAATCCTCCCAGGCCTCAAAATTCTCAAATCTGAGATATCGGACTGGTCTTGTCCCTGCTCAGGGGTTGGGCACCAGTTTCGCCACTCTCATTGACCAAGCTCACCTACAAGGTAGTGATGCTGATGGCACTTGTTACTGCACAGCGGGTCCAGACCCTGCATAAATTAAAATTGGATACCATGGTATCGACTCCAAACAAGGTGACCTTTTATATAACAAGTTACTTAAACATAACAGACCTGGGTCATCTGGCCTAAAATTGGAGTTCCTGGCCTATCCATTAGACAGAAGCTTTTGGATAACTACCCATCTTCGTCATTACCTAGGGGTCACTAAAAATCTCAGGGTTACGGAAATGGGCCTTTTAATCAGTTTTAAACGTCCTCATCACAGGGTAACTGTACAGACCATTTCAAGGTGGCTCAGGGTGGTGTTAGGTGCAGCAGGGGTAGACACAGACATTTTCAAATCTCATTTTACATCAGCGGCGAGGATGATGGAAGTTCCCATGAACCACATCCTCGCAACGGCGGGTTGGTCCAATGAGTCAACTTTTCAACGGTTTTATAACAAACCTGTGACCACACCTGCAACTTTTGCAGATACTATTTTAAGTTCTGTTTCTTAATTTCCCGGAAGTTAGGGGTTTATTATTTGTTGTTAATAAATAACATTATTGTTTTTCAGCTCTGTTTCAAGTCTGAAATACGTTAACATACTTCCTCCATTAGTCAATATGGCAGTGTGTGAGCATGGACTAGTTTCCAGGGCATGAAATCATAGAGCTTTGAAATCTTCATGAAGTCACTCACTTGACTCCGAAGTAAAATAGTAAGATTAAACGAGAACTCACCAGTTCGAAGTTTGATCCTTATTTTATGAGGAGTTACAATGAGGGATTTCGTGCCCTCCGCTCCCAACCCTCTATTATAAGTTCAATTGGTATGTTAGTTCTCTTATCTTACTATCTTCAGTCAACTCTGCTATCTGTGATTTCACACCGCTGCTTTGAAGAATGTCGCGCATGCGTGCTGGCGGGGTCTTCACGAAATCCCTCATCGTAACTCCTCATAAAATAAGGATCAAACTTCGAAATGGTAAGTTCTCATTTAATCTTACTATTCTAGTTTATTGCCATTGTGTAGAATTTCAATAGAAAACTGCAACTATTGGTCTTATTATTTGTATCTGTTTCCTGACACACCAAACAAGGCCACATTTCAGTGGCATCTCTTACATTTAATCACATACTGGCGCATTAATTTACAACCTTCGGAACGTGCCTTTAGTGTCGTGATAATTCCTACTGATGGGCTGTTGTTTACAGATAAAATAAATCTAACTTTGCAACTTCAGTAAAAGATGGTTAAAAAATATTTAAAAACCCACTAAGAGGGACTTATGTTATCATGTTGACCTGGTCATATGGATTCAGAGCAGCCTTCCTCATAGAAGACAGCAGGTTATGGTGGAAGGACAATATTCAGGCTGGAAGTTTGTGGCCAGTGGAGTTTTACAGGGATCTCCGCTGGGACCTCTGTTGTCTGTATGCACATAAATGACCTGGGCATAAATGTAATAGACACAAAATGCCGGAGTAAGTCAGCGAGACAGGTAGCATCTCTGGAGAAAAGGAATGGGTGATAATTTGGGTCGAGACCCTTCTTCAGTCTGAAGACCCTTTGTCAGTCCAGCATTTTGTGTCTATCTTCGGTTTAAACCAGAATCTGCCATTCCTTCCTACATATCCTGGACATAAATATAGATGGATTAGTAAGTTTGCAGTCGACACAAAGATTGCTGGAGTTACGGACAACGAGGAAGGCTGTCCAAGTATACAGCAGGATATAGATTTACTACAGAAATGGGTGGAGACATGATATTTGGGGTTTAATCTGAGCAAGTCATGAGGCAACTCCGTAAGAATTTGAAAAAGACAAAGTGCTGGAGTAACTCAGTGGGTCAAGCAGCATTGCTGGAGAATGTGGATCGGTGACATTTTGGGACGGGACCCTTCTTTACACTGATTGTGGTTGGTGGAGGAGAAAGCTGGATGAGAGGAGGGTATAACAAAGCCTGGGCATATGATAAGGGGAGACTTCTTTGTAGACAAAGGAGAAAATCTCAAATCAGAGGGAGAGGAGCCTGAGGTCGTGGTACATATAGGTACCAATGACATAGGTAAAAAAAGGGAAGAGGTCCTGAAGGGAGGATTTAAGGACTTGGGAGGAGAGTTGAGGAAAAGGACCAAAAAGGTAACAATCTCAGGATTACTGCCTGTGCCACGTGACAGTGAGAGTAGAAATGGAGCAAGGTGGAGGATAAATGCTTGGCTGAAAGACTGGTGCAGAGGGCAGGGATTCAAGTTTCTGGATCATTGGGACTTCTTTTGGGGTAGGTGGGACCTGTACAGAAAGGATAGGTTGCACTTGAACCCGAGGGGGACCAATATCCTGGCGGGGAAATTTGCAAAGGCCACTGGGGAGACTTTAAACTAGAATGGTTGGGGCGAGGGATGCAAATAGCAAAAGCTAGTAGACAGAATGGGAGGCAGGAAGCAGAAAAGGGAAGCACTCGGACACAAGAGGAGAAAGAAAAAAAAGGAAATAAACAGAGAATAAGAGATGGGGGGTTTCTTAAATGTGCATATTTTAATGCTAGGAGCATTGTAAGAAAGGTGGATGAGCTTAGAGTCTGGATAGACACCTGGAAGTATGATGTTGTGGCGATCAGTGAAACATGGGTGCTGGAGGGCTGTGATTGGAAACTAAATATTCCAGGATTTCGTTGCTTCAGGTGTGATAGAATTGGAGGGGCAAGAGGTGGAGGTGTTGCATTGCTAGTCAGGGAAGATATTACAGCAGTGCTTTGGCAGGATAGATTGGAGGGCTCATCTAGGGAGGCTATTTGGGTGGAAATGAGAAGTGGGAAAGGTGTAGCAACACTTATAGGGGTATATTATAGACCGCCAAATGGGGAACGAGAATTGGAAGAGCAAATATGTAAAGAGATAGCAGATATTAGTAGTAAGCACAAGGTAGTGATTGTGGGAGATTTCAACTTTCCACACATAGACTGGGAAACACATTCTGTAAATGGGCTGGATGGTTTGGAGTTTGTAAAATGTGTGCAGGATAGTTTTTTGCAGCAATACATAGAGGTGCCTACTAGAGGAGGGGCAGTGCTGGACCTCCTGTTAGGAAATCAGACGGGACAGGTGGCGGAGGTATGCGATGGGGAGCACTTCGGGTCCAGTGATCACAATACCATTAGTTTCAATATAATTATGGAGAAGGACAGAACTGGGCCTAGGGTTGAGATTTTTGATTGAAGAAAGGCTAACTTTAACGAGATGCGAGATGATTTAGAAGGAGTGAACTGGGACATTTTGTTTTATGGGAAAGATGTAGAGGAGAAATGGAGGACATTTAAAGGGGAAATTTTAAGAGTACAGAATCTTTATGTTCCTGTTCGGTTGAAAGGAACCAGTAAAAATTGGAAAGAGCCCTGGTTTTCAAGGGAAATTGGACATCTTGTTCGGAAAAAGAGGGAGACATGACTTTAGAATGGGGGGACAGAGGTTTAGGGGTAACATGAGGGGAACTTCTTTACTCAGAGAGTGGTAGCGGTGTGGAATGAGCTTCCAGTGGAAGTGGTGGCGGCAGGTTCGTTGGTATCATTTAAAAATAAATTGGATAGGCATATGGATGAGAAAGGTATGGAGGGTTATGGTATGAGTGCAGGCAGGTGGGACTAAGGGAAAAAAGTTGTTCGGCATGGACTTGAAGGGCCGAGATGGCCTGTTTCCGTGCTGTAATTGTTATATGGTTATATGGTTATATGGTTAGAAAAGTTTGCAGATGACACTAAAGTGGTGATATTGCAGATAGTGACAATGGTTGTCAAAAGAGCCCATTCCTGTACTGTACTTTTCTATGTTCTATGTTCAGTTGCAATCTAATTTAGTTCCCTGATTTTTTTCCAGAAAGATTCCATCCTGATTCCTTTTTCCAGTGAAGTTTATTCATTGGTTTATAATTTAAATCTCATTCATCTAAGACAAGGAGCCGCTTTTTCTAACTTGAAGATGAACTGCTGATGTGTTGGGGAGTTCCTCTGCGCATCTGTGGATTAAATGAAAATAAAGATCTGGCAGCTGAAACAGGAGTCTCCAAAGTGGCAGGTACTAGTTGACAATGTCATGGCTATCAGCTCTCCCAATTTTGATAACCAGACGCTGTTTTTTTTACGGGGGAGAATAGTAAGATTAAACGAGAACTTACCTGTTCGAAGTTTGATCTTTATTTTATGAGGAGTTACGATGAGGGATTACGTGAAGAAGCCCCGCCAGGCGCATGCTCGGCATACTTCAAAGCAGCGGCATGAAAAACACAGAACCAATAGCCGAAGTAAGATAGTAAGGCTCACACAAGACTAGAACTACCAGATGATCGTTTAGATTATGAGGGTCGGGAGCGAAGGGCACATAATCCCTCATCGTAACTCATAAAATAAAGATCAAACTTCAAACAGGTAAGTTCTCGTTTAATCTTACTATTTTACTTCAGAGTCTCGTAAGTGACTACGTGAAGATTTTGAAGCTCTGTGATTTTCATGCCGTAGATTCATTCCATACGACACACTGCTTCAGTTGACACAGTAGTGAGTAAATAATATATATTGAACATTGCTTGAATCATGCAATAAGTATTTTAATAATAATAACAATAAAAAAGTAAAGAAAAGTAATAACCCCTGTATCGCAGGGGGAGATTACAACAAAAGATATAAAACCATTACATAAAACAAAGCAAACAATCAAACAGAACCCAACACTGCGTGTCCAAACCCTGGCACCGTGAGAACAGGTTTATTGTAAAACTTGGAAAAAAAATTCTTCTTTACACCATCCTGCGGCCTCCAAAATTTGGTCAAGCGGCACGTCCTGTGCCTTTGCTGCGGATGTGGATGCCGCCCTGGTGGAGTGAGATTTAAACACATCAGTGTCTACTCCAGCTAAACCCAAAACCTGTTTTAACCATCTAGAAATAGTTTGTAATGACACTTCTTATATGTTTTTTTATGGGTAATAAGCATTGCTGTCTCACAACCGCGGAGACTCTTGGTTACTTCAATATATCGAGTCAGATGCTTAGCCACACACAATGTTTGGTCGACAGGGTATGCTTTAAAGATTACCTTGGTTCCAGACTTCCTCGGTCTGCTTTGTTTGATTAGATCATAAACATAAAAAGTAATGTTATCTGCAGACAAATGCGTACAATCTAAACGTAACATTTGCAATGTTTGTACTCTTTGTGCTGACACTAATGCCATGAGCATTACCACTTTAAATGTTAACTCCTGAAAAGACAGTGACAGAATTGGAGCCCATTGCCGATCAATGTAACTATACTGACATCCCACATTTCTGTATATCTGGGTTTGGGAGGATTTTTATTAAAAAATCCCTCTCATAAATTGGGATATAATGGATGAGACCCAATAGATTGATGTTCTGAAAATTGTCATAAATAGGAAGACCAAGCACTACAAGCACTATTAATGGCACTATAGCTGAGGTGCTGATCAAAATACAACATATCAAGGAACTCCAATACATCCAATATGTTTGCAGTATGACAAGATATATGAGTGAATACAAAAAGCTTCCCATTTCTTTATATGAGAAATATATTGTTTCTTAGTGCTATTTCTCCAAGTTGCAGTTATGACATCCATGGTCCTATCTGACAGTCCAAGCCCTTGTAATGGTCTGCGCAGAACCTGCAGATTAACAAATTAATATGATCATGCAAAGGATGAATTTCTTCTGTCACTGTCACGAGCTGGGAATCATCATAAATGGTTCAATTATCATTTTAAGCATCAATTGGAACCATGGCTGTGTAGGCCAGTTTGGAACCACCAAAACCCCCGTGGCGGAGTCTTGCTCTATTTTGGTGAGACATTGCCTAATCAGGCAGAATGGGGGAAAAGCATAGAAGAACATATTTCCCCAATGTAGCGAGAATACATCCAACGCTACTGCTCCTGGGTCAGGCTCCCATGAAATGTATTTAGGCAACTAGTGATTTAATCTAGACGCAAATAGATCAATGTCTGGTAACCCATACCGACTGACAATCTTTTTGAAAACTTGTGGATTTAACATCCATTCTGTATTGTCTTTGAACTTTCGTGATCTGTTGTCTGCCACAATATTGTCTTTCCCTGGGAGATAGATAGCTGAAAGCCAGATATTCCTAGATGCACACCAATGCCACATCAGGTTGACCAGATAATCACATGATACTGATCTTACTCCACCCATGTGATTGATATATGCTACAGCTGTGGTATTGTCTACTTGTAATTGAACATGCAAGTCCTTCATTGTAGAACAATAAGCTTTCAATCCAAAAAATGCCCCCAATAACTCCAAATAATTGATACCATATGTTTGGAGAATTAAATCCTCTTGGACAGTCCATCTACCACCACAACTGGTGTCATTGTCCGTAGCCCCCTCATCCGAGAGCACTCACATCAATTTGCGATACCACTGAAGGTTGCTCAACAAAAATGTTTTTAGCAGCTTGTGCAACATTCCCAATCCACCACTGTAATTCAGCTAAAGCTTCCGTTGGCAACTGCATGGACCTATCACAATGACCTGCACGTTCTTTTAGTGCTTGTGCTCTTGCCCTTTGAAGATTTTGATAATGCAGAGGACCAAACTCAACACCCGGGATGCTGCTACTATCTTACCAATAAACCTAGCTACTCTCGGATGGAGGGATAAGGTTTGTCAGCAAGGCAACTACACGCATTTGTAATATCCACAACTTTATCTGTTGGCAAAGTTACTGACATAGCAACTGAATTCATGACAAACCCTAATTAATCAATTGTTTGGGATGGCTGTAGCTTTGATTTCATTGGATGGATCAGAAACCCTAGCCTTTCAAACAGGCTGAAACTGATTCTTCAGTTGATTCCTGAGTGACGTTAACAATTAAAATATCATCAAGATAAGCCGTGACAATGTGATTTTGAGCCCTTAATAATGCAAATGCTGGTTTCAATAATTTTGTGAACAGCCTGGGAGCTGAACTTAACCCATTATGTAATGCTTTATATTGCCACAGCTGACCCATCCAATTAAACTTCAAGTACCTGCGATAATGGTGATGAATTGGCACTGAATAATACGCATCTTTTAAATCTATAGTAGCCATGTAACAGCCTATGGACAGCAACTGCTTTGCAGTGTTGAAGGTGTCCGTACTTTTAATTACTCCTTTTTCAAATACATTTTTTACTTCTTCTTTTATCTGAGAATTTTCAGGTGCAGAAACACCAAACCCGATTAGGTTTATTCTGTACAGGTGGATCAGCTCCTTCCATAAATTCTATTATAGAACTGACACAGTATCTAATATAAACCGATCAGATGTTATACAGCACCATTCATCATAAAACAATTGTAATCTACCACCAACCGGAGGTTTCTCAAAAGTTTTCTCTGTGATGGAATAAAGTTTTTGTACCTCAGCAAATGACCGTGACGGGTTCCTCCTGCCAACATATGGGTGGACATTGGGCTGTGATGGGTATTAATACCTTCTCACCATACCCCTGCCACTCATCCAGCCAGTTCTTTGGCCATACATGAAAGGTTTCATGAGGCTGATAGTCTAAGCCTCTTCATCAATTTCTATAATTTGTTTAGGCAGGTTCTCTCTGAATAAATAAGCAGGAGCTTGAACATTGCTTGATTTGCACAGACCTGCAAATCTAGGGTGCAGTATGGGCCGAATGGCGATTTTCCTCATACAATTGATCTCAAAATAAGAATTACAAAACAATGCCAATAGTTCTTTTTGTAGTTTAGACATTGCACACCCCTCTACCTGCTTCCCAAAAGCAGTGATGCCCGCCGCAATAAGCTTGAGGACCCGCTGGAAACGTATTTCCTGTCTTTGCATTGTTGAACTCATGGGTGTCCAAATTGCTGGATTCACCATCGGCACCCTGAGCAACGCACAATTCACAGGTGCTTTATAAAGGTGTACTGTCTCAACCATGACAGTCTCTTGAAGCTGGTGAGAAACCAAATAGTTTATGTTAGCCGCCAGGTTTTCTTCCATGGCCTCACCGCTCCCTTCTGGTATAGCAAAGGATTGTGCTACATCAGGTACACCTGGTGTTTTACTCTTGTGCTGTGGTGGGTATTCAAGACCAAAAAACACCACCTTCAGGGTCAGTCTCCTGCTGCCCTGGTACTCCTGAGACTTGCTCAAAGGAGACTTCTTCCAGACCTAAACAAGGCTCTGGAGGTTCACATTCCCATGTTGTATAGGCACATATCCTTGATATGGAACCCCCTCAGGGGCTGCCTGGGAATATTCTGGGTCTTTGGACCCTTGGTGGATCAGGTTTTCGAGCATTTTCTCCATTTGCTCCATCCTTAGGCACACAGCTTGCCTTTCTGAAGGAGAATCTTCTTCATCAGACTCGTCTGATATAACGGCCCTGACAGACTTCCTCTTACTTTTCCTGCCCACTGGAGTGCCCTCAGTGGCCTGCGGCAGTGGAACAGCTAAAGGCTGATTAATGGATGGGTCTACGGCTACCAGTATCGGAACCGGCTCTGCAGTCCCGATCGCTGTTGACCTGCTTCCACCCGGGACGCACGCTTAACCCACGTCGACTTTTTTCCACTACTCTCCAATTTTTCACAAACTCTTCCTGGCTAGCCAGCCAGCGTCATGGAGCTTAAATACCCAGGAAGTAGTTTTTTAAAACCACTTACCTGCGGGCCTGTTACTCACCGCTGGTGGAGCTGCGATCTGCAGCCCGTTCCTACCGACATGTGTTGACGTAATACCGAGCATGCGCCTGGCGGGGCTTCTTCACGTAGTTACTCACGTGACTCCGAAGTAAAATGGTCTGATACCTGATGAGATCTCGAGAGATCACATTGGGTCAAGCCACAAAAGATAGTCAGATTTATGTTTGGAACCAGCATGGAAATTTTCCAGAAGGCAAGGTACAATAAAGCTGAAGACCTATGGAGACCTCTTCATTGCCAATGAAGGTCGATGTCCTATCAACATCGATGGCAGGCCAGTACTGAATAGAAATAAATTGAAATTGAATAACATAGGTTTAGGGTGAAGGGGAAAAGAGGGGTAACATTTTCACACAAAGGTTGGTGGGTGTATGGAACGAGCTGCTGGAAGAGGTAGTTGAGGCAGGTACTATTGCGATGTTTAAGAAATAATCAGGTGCATGAATAGCACAGGTTTAGAGGGATATGGGCCAAACACAGGCAGGTAGGACAAGTGTAGATGAGACATGTATGGGCAAGTTTGGCCAGGGGCTGTTTCCATACTGTATGACTATGACTCATAAGAAATAAATTATAAAACATAATCGGATTGCTTCCAGTGTAAATTGGCCAGAATTGTTATCTATGAAGTATCCCAAGCTAAATTACAAATAGAATATAATCAAATAGAAAAATTGAAACTGATCCATTATAGACTTTGGTTGCTGTGGCAAACAATGCAGTCTTTTATATTTATCACATTGTGACCAAAACTGATTCTTACCATCATTCTTCATCAAAATTCAACTGTTCGTGTCAAACAGAAGTATTTAATTGTTAACGTAGTTTGTGAACATGCTTGAGTATTGGAGGCTGCTCTCTGAGCTTTGATTACATACATATGAATTGTTAACACTCCATCATTCTTACTTAACTGCAAATCACACACAATTTGTTTGTTAAACATTATCGAGAGAGAAAAATACAGCCTTACTTTAACTTTACTCGCTGTCAAGATTTATTTTAAATCACAAAGTTTTATGACTTGAAGGTTAATTGACAGTAGGCTCCATTGTTAATTCTTGAATGGCCTACATTATACTTTTGTTTTAGCTTGCTATGAACAATTAATTCTGACGGGATTCATGCAGTACAAATTAAGTGAATAGTAAAAGTATTACTGGTGTGTAGTGGTGAGTGAAGAAAGGAGCAAATTATGACTGGGTCTCTTCTGGGTCAGTCGCCACTTCATTGTGAAAGACATACCGTAAGTGACTATGCAAGCTGGCACATGGCAAATGCTCATTGTAATTTCACATTACAGCAGCATTTGTGGGCATGAGCACATCCAGTCATCGTTACTTGCTGTTAGGATAACCATGTCAAATTGTCATTAGCTATCTGATTATCCCTAGTGGGCCAAGTTGGAAATGAAGGTGAATTCATACCTAACCAAGCAGAACAATAGATGGCACTGTTCACCAGCAATTGGAGCCCAGAATTACAAATTCCGATGGGCAATAATCGTAGTCAAATTCTTTGGGCATACCAGAGTTTAACTTTTTGAGGATTTAATTTTTCAGCTAAATTACTTGTCTCAGGGTAGTCAATTAGCTGTCACCAGGACCGGAAAGATAACAAGAATAAAAAGATTCAATACAGCTTTATACGAAAAAGTAACCTTAAAGTGTAGATGACAAGAATTGATTTCCATGAGCAACGTCACCTCTTCAACGCATTGCCCTGAACACTAAAAATCCCTTCTCCAATCCAATCGACCCAGACTGTAGCGCGGTACATGAGACACTAAAAGTACCACAGAACAGACTCTCGTCATTTGCTTCAGTCCCACCAACCCCACCAAGGGTTACGGGGTGGGGGGGGACCAGTAGAGCGTCCCTTGTGGCCAAGGTCCGGAGAGCAAAGAGCACCGCCACTCCACCTCGGGTCCGTAGGGGAAGGAGCGGCTCTGCCTTCAGAGACCGAAGGACTAGTGACGGGATCTAGGGAGAGGGTAGGGCTGAAGATGGCCTGGTTGGGTTGCTCCTAGGCCTGGCCAAGCTAGCCATCCGCCAGAGACGGCACCAGTCGGATGAGGGGTTCGCCCAAGCCAGATGCTTGCCCCTTAACCGGAGTTACGTCCCGCCCGGGTGGTGTTAGAGAGGAACATAGTTGTATTGTAGTTATTTAGTATATTTGTAACATAGTTGTTTGGAAATTTAGTGTCTGAATAATGTGATAATTTTGTAATATGGTGGTGGGTGTGTCACGATGGTTCTGTTTTGTATCGTGATAGTAATTAAATTAATTATTTTTGATACAGAAAAAAGGGGTCTACGGGGAGAAGGCAGGAGAATGGGGTTGAGGGGGAAAGACAGATCAGCCATGATTGAATGGCAGAAGAGACTTGATGGGCCGAATGGCCTGATTCTGCTTCTATAACGTTAAAGTCTCATGGTGCGAGTTGACCCACGAGGGACCCGAGTTTTCACTCGCGGTAATCACGTACAATTAACGTAGTGGGAACGTCGGAACTCACGCACGCAATTTAGCAACTCGTGGCGCAAACGGCAGGTACCCGTGAAACTTGTTAACTCGTGAAAAAAATCAAACATGTTTGAGGCTTTCCACGAGTCAAATTTACTGTTCAAGTTAAAAATTGAAACATTTAAACTCGTAATAACGTAGTGTTCCATGCGTTTACCTTAGTGACTCGTGAGGTCACTAAGGTAAACGCAGTGACTAGTGGCACCGTCAATGGAAACTTTTCATTTCCCAGGTGGGAATGGAGTTACCCGAGGCCAGACTCCAATAGTAGCAGCATTGAAAGTGACAGCAGAAGGCGGGAGCAGGAATCTTCATTTGAATTTGCACGGAGGTTAAATTGATTGTCATCCATGATCATAAAAAGTCGCATATTGAATGGAGTGGGTTAATTTACGGGTGACTGTGGCTACCGATGACTGTGACTGTGATCCGGGAAGGTTTGTCACGACCCTTCTGGAAGTCCGTATTCAGGTTGTTAAGGTTTGCCATCAGCATTCATTGTTTTCAGAAAGATGCTTGCTACCGACAAACTCGCCACGACGATGCACAACTACCCGATACAAACAACATTAGGTTTAGATTTATTACTTTCATGTGTAAAGTTATGTTTTGCATGCTATCCAGTCAAATCAGATAATACTATACATAAATAGAAGTAAACTAGATTCAAGTACATAGATCGGGACAGAAACAAAATGCAGATCTTGTCGTTCTCAATATTTTAGCGCTGAATTCCAGAGACAAAGTCCAATGGCCACAATGAGGTAGAGGAGAATCGGATGGTCCCTCAACTTATGGAAGGACCATTCAGAAGCCAGATAACAGAGGGAAAGAATGCATTCCTGATTCTACTGATGCGCGCTTTTAAGCTTCTGTTTCTTCTTCCGATGGGAGCGGGGAGAGGAAGGAATGGCCCGGGTAGGAAAGGTCTTTAGTTAAGTTGGCTGCTTTCCCGAAGCAGCATGGAATGCAGTAGTAGTCAATGGTGGGGAGTTTGGTCTGTGTGGTGAGACGAAGAGATGTAGAGTGGGGGTAGAGTTGGGGAAGTACCACTGGTTCCCCACACATACAGCCTTTGCTCCTGTCCCTCTGCCCCTGTTCTGCCTGTGCATCCTACACACCCTGGCTCTTCTGTACTGTTCTGTTTTCATTATTGCATCATACTGCACAGAAACGGGCCGTTCAGTCAACACTGCCCATGCCAACTAATCCCGTTTTCCAGCACTCCGAGTTAAATTTACCGCAATTACAGTTGGGAACTACAGTTAGTTTGGAAATTAGCAAGCAGACAAAAATGCTTCCATGTAGCCTTCCAGCAGTGATGAGACACCATGATCTCATGATCAACCTGATCACCAGAGCCCAACTGTCACTTTAACCATGGGCGACCGTAGAAATTGACAAACAATGGCTTCCTTTGATATTTGAACAACAAAACTCTATTAAACAATGTAACACACAACCTTTACTATTTTAGCTTGCAGTAACATAAATAAACTTATAGTTATTCAAAAGACCATCTTTGTAAAATCACACAGGAAAATAATATGATTATTGCAAGCGTGAAACACCTTTTCCTCATTGCTACGATTTTTTCTATAACATGATTTTCTATTAAAAAAACGGCGTTACTTCGCAAAGCAACGATCGTGTTATAGCAGAATTACTGTCCTTGTTGAATGTGAGTGTCTCTGTCTCCATCTTCCCTTCAAGCCTTTAACCTATTCCTGTTGGGACCCAATACCCGTGCTCGTTCTCTCACGCTGGGTTTGGCTTCCCGAACACTATTCCACTCACTGCGTGCGGCACCCATGCTCCCGTCAAACTCACCTGCTTCTAATGCCCGCACTCCCTCTAAAGTTCTTGGGTTCAATAGAAAATGTAGCACTCTGCTGTCAAACATATATGAAAATGTGAATGCAAGATGCCTTAGTGCATTAATAAGGATATCCAATAGACCGGAAAATCTGCTGTAGGAATAAGGAACTGCAGATGCTGGTTTAGACAAAAGGACACAAAGTAATGGAGTAACACAGCGGGTCAGGCGGGAGCAACACCAGACCGTCCAGAAACTCGTACTCTCCGGTAGCATGGTTCAGACTCTGAAGATGGGCCCCCACCCGAAACACCACCCATCCATGTTCTCCAGAGTTGTAGTCTGGCTCGCTGAGTTACTCCAGCACTTTGTGTCCTTTCCGGAAAATCTGCTTGTTCGGGCGCCACTGAAGTCTCAAGAATGTTAGATTAATGTAGTTTTACTGTAATGCTTTAGAACGTTTTACCATAACCTGGCGACTCTTCTAAGCCTCGGTTAATGAAAGCAAGGATTCCGTACACTTTGCAACCCACCTTGAGCAAATCATCAAGTGCTCGGTGGATAAGAGCTCGGTGGGTCAGGCAATGGAGTGCGACATTTCAGGCCGCGACCCTTCTTTGGAATGACCATTCTTCACCATTGGTCTGAAGAAGGGTCCCAATAGGAAACGTCCCCCTCCATTCCCTCCACGGAAGCTGCCTGACCCCCTGAGTTCCTCCAGTGCTTCGTGTTTTGCCCAAGATGACAACAGTTGCAGCTTTTTGTATCATCATCTTCCTAACCACCACATCTAGCTGTGCTAAGTAGAAACAAATAACTGCAGATGCTGGTTTATAGCAAAGATAGACACAAAGTTCCCGGAGTAACTCAGCGGATCAGGCAGCATTTCTGGAGAGAAGTTTCGGATTGGGACCCTTCTAACGAAACGACACCCACCCTTTTTCTCCACAGATGCTGCCTGACCCACTGAGTTACTCCGGTTCATTGTGTCTATCTTTTATCCAGCTGCGATGTTGCCTTCAAGCGATTTTTTTTCACTTGTACAACAACGTTCCTTGGTGAGACAATATTCCCAATGTTGCTACCACTCATTGCACATGGCCTAATTTATCAGCCCTCCTAAAGTGCAACACCTCAGACCTATCAGCATTATATTTCGCTTGCCCCTCCAAATATAACAAACCTTTGCCTGCTGGTCTTCTAACTACGTGATGTGTGGTTCAAACAAATCATAAGTATAACTGCTCTGGCATTGGAGGGTGTGCATTTTCCCTTTGTAGGTCATATCAATAGATGCGGCCGCGCTGAATTCTATCTTTAACTCAAAGCCGCAGGATGGAGATGTCTTCTTTAACATTGTTGCTTATTAAAACATACCTTTCACAGTTGGCTCAAGAGTAATGGGAGAGGAACTTGGTAACTCGGGAGAGGAACTTGGAACATCGCAGAAATGACATACCGTGGGAACACGGTTAAACACTTGAACATAAACTTGGAATCTCGTACATAACCATGAGTCTGTTTCTTTTCTTTCACTTGGGGTCACTCGTGGGTGGACTCGCACCGTGAGACAGGGCTATAAGAAATAAAGTCGGCATGAGCTTGTAATTGTCTCTGTTCATACAATTCTTATGGAATTGAGACATAAGAGATTCCAATGCTATAATCTGGAGCAAGAAACAAACTGCTGGAGGAGCTCAATGGGTCAGGCACCAACTGTGGAGGCAGAAGGATGGTCAAAATTTCAGGATCAAGATCTTGAACAATAAAATTATATCTTTATATGAATATTGCTCTTTTTCTCACAGAGAGTGGTGAGTCTGTGGAATTTTCTGTCTAAGAGGGTGGTGGAGGCAGGTTCTCTGGATGCTTTCAAGGGAGAGCTAGATAGGGTTCTTAAAAATAGCGGAGTCAGGGGATATGGGGAGAAGGCAGGAACGGGGTACTGATTGGGGATGATCAGCCATGATCACATTGAACGGCGGTGCTGGCTCGAAGGGCCGAATGGCCTACACCTGCACCTATTGTCTATTGATGTGAGGACAAGGGGCAGGTGGAGCTCATCCCATCAGCACACTTTCTTCCATTAGATTACACATACCAGCACGGAAACAGGCTCTTCGGTCCACTGAGTCCACATCGACCCACCAGATCACCAGAACACTAATTCAATCATACACTCTATGGACAATTTATAGAAGCTAATTAAGCTAATTAAGTTCCAAACCTGCACATCCTTGGAGTGTGGGATGAAACCGGATCACCCGGCGAAAACCCACGCCAAAAATCCTTTTCTCCAGAGATGCTAGCTGACCCACTGAGTTACTCTTTTTTATCAGGCTAAGATCGCACACCAATTCCACAGAATCCTACATCAATTACTTCTAATTTCGCAGAAGCAAATGCTTTTTACCAATTTCTATGGATGCATTGTAGAATGCGTCTTATCAGGATGCATTACAGCTGGTATGGGAACTGATCTGTCCACGATTGCAAGAAATTGTAGAAAGTTGTGAACACAGCCCAGTCCACCACATAAATGAACCTCCTTGCCATCTGTTCATAACAAAACATTCAATCTTTAACTATTAATCACTTTCTCGAAGTCATTTGCAACCAAGTAATCCGTTGTTACCATACATATCTAAGAACACCTGAATACATTTTAAAAACTTTTTTTTTTCACTGCCTTGTGGAATGTATGTAAATAAAATATAATTTATGTTTTTTTTCCTTTGTGATCTATGTGCCTATGATGCTGCTGCAAGCATGATTTTCATTGTACTTGCACCTCACCATACCTGCTTATAAACAATGGACTAACTTAACTTGACTGTGTTTAACCTATTTTTCAGTTAAATGCCTTTCTGCAGAGAATAATTGTCTCAGAAAATAGACTACAGGACAGTTTATCTCCAAAGATGCAAAACAATCCCTTTTCTACATTCATTTCAGCACCTTTTATCCTGGAAACAGACCAATGTTGAAGAAAGGTCCTGAACCGAAACATCACATATCCTTGATCTCCAGAGATGCCTCCGGACCCACTGAGTTACTCCAGCACTGTCTATCCAATTAACAAAAGCTTTTGTATTCTGAGAAAACATGGGATTTAGTACTGTCTCCAATACATTAATAAGCTCCAATAGCAGAATTAAGCTATTCCGCCCATCAAGTCTCACCACTCGATCATGGCTCGTATGTCTTTCCCCCTCAGCCCTTCTCCTGCTTTCTCCCCATAACTCCTGACATCCTTACTAATCAAAAATCTGTCAATCTCCAACTAATAAATATCCATTGACTTGGCCTCCACAGCCGTCTGTGGTAATGAATTCCTCATTGATCCAGTCTTCATCTATGATGTCCCACATGTGCTTGTCCTAAGCCAAACTTCTCATTGCCATGGAGTTGTTACAAAGGCTGTGGCATCCTCTGAACATGAAGAGAGATTTTCTTTGTGTGCATCCCAGTGGGCTGTTTAATTGCTTAATGTAGCTCAGCTTGAACCATCTTGATACATCTCAGCTAGAACCATCTTGGCGATGCCGTCTGGAGCTACACTGTTGGTAGGGTCACCAATGGCAGTAAGGTCGAGGGGGAGGTTCTGACAAAGAGCAATCCAACCAAGACCTGAGCAGCGGAACAGGCGGAGGATGATGGCTGACATTAGTGGAGCGTCACAACGACTGGGAAGGTGGATGAAGGCTGCAGCAGAAAAGGGTCTCCGGTTGTCTTGGACACCATGCCACTGGATCCTGACCCAGATCTGTCAAGGACCGTGGGGTGGCTGTCTGTGCACCCAGTCTCCCCACATTAAACAAAGTCACGTACAGGCATCCTCCATAAAGGAAATAACACCCTGGAGACACCCATGGTCAACCATGACTGGGGGGGCCTAAGAGAACCATCTTTTAGATCAGCTACGTAAAGCAAGTATAACACTTGAATGCTCAAAAATGTACTTTGATTTACAGTGTATTTTTTACATCATGACCTGCCCTTAATTTCACATGGAACTATATATTGGAATCTCAATACAAAAACAATTAGTACTGGGAATACATGTGGACAATGTTTTGAAGGCGATCCTGCAGGTTGAGAGGGCATTTCAAAAGACACATAGTGTTTTGGCCTTTATAGACGAGTTGAGTAGAACACAAAGTAATTATGCTGTGAAGCACTGATTTGGCTACGGCTAATCATAACCATTTATGGGCACTATAATTTGTAGAAGATGTGATAGCTTTGGAGAAAATGCAGAGAAAGGTTTGTCAAAATGGACCCAGATATATGAAAAGACTAGAAACGTTGGAGATTTTCATTTAGTAGTGAGAAAGTAGAGTTATAGAGTCATAGAGTGATGGAGCGTAGAAACAGGCCCTTCGGCCCAACTTGCCCACACCATCCTACATGTCCCAGCCAGACTAGTCCCACCTGCCCGTGTTTGGTCCATATCCCTCCAAACCTATCCCATCCATGAAACTACCTCCTCTGGCAGCTTGTTCCATACACCCACCACCCTTTGCTTGAAAAAGTTGCACCTCAGATTCCTATTAAGATATGAAAGCAGTGCTCAAAATCATGAAGGCTTCAGAGGAAGTGAATATAAAGGAACTGGTTACACTGATGGAAATGTGACAAACCAACAGACACACATTTAATTATATAAGCATGATAAAAACTTTATTTTCAAAAATATTAAGCTTTGCTTTGCAGATATATTAAGTTACATTATTTAACTGAAAAACAAGAGTGTGTGGCAGTGCCCAAATACTTTTCCAAATAGCAAGCACTGACAGAAAGACGTAATTCTCCTTTAAGACTTTCTGTACTTCAAATAATACGAACGTTATTTTACACGTGGTCACATTTACAATGCAATCTCAGTTAAAAGCCCCTATACACAAAACCACCCTATAACAGAGAAGTAGATAATACAAAATATTTGCATTTAACAAAGTACGTCTAAGGTGCTTCAGATTTCCTTTTCATCACTCAGACATCGAGAAAACCACATCAATGATTTCTATAAGGGGTGAACCTCTACATTATGGAAATAAATGTTCCAAATCAAAAATCCTCCTGAAATTATTCAAAATTCTAGGAAGAAAATAAAACTGGCCTCTAGCAAAAACTGGCCTCTAGCAAAACTTGTTTATCATTCTCTGTCATCACAAATGATATCTGAACAAGCAGGCAATACCTCAAAGTGAGCAACAACAAATTAGGTAACGGTGACCCGAGGAACTGCAGATATTGGTTTACCCCAGAAAAAACACAAATTGTTGGAGTGGGTCAGGTAACATCTCTGGAGAACGTGACATAGGCAAAGTTTCTGGTCTGGACCCTTCCTCTCCAACCATCAGTCTGAAGAAAGGTCCCAACCCAAAACGGCACCCATCCACATTCTCCAGAGATGCTGCCTGATCCACTGAGTTACTCCAGCACTTTGTGTATTTTGGAAGGAATATATCTGAATCTAGAAATCCGTAAGGGTACTTTCAGGAAGTTAACGGAAGCAGATTTAATAACAACTTCCAAAAGGGAATAGATTATGAATTTAAAAAGGAGTCTTCGGCAGGACAATGGGCAAAGGGTGTCAAATCTGCAGGGTGTTGGGGTTGGAGGAACAGGGCTAGCTGTGCAAAGGTTGGAAGGGTGTGGAGCGCACAGGGTAGGGTGCGGGGTTTCTGACAGAGGGTCTTCTCAGATATCTTCAAAGGGCATCAAGAACATAGAAACATAGAAAATAGGTGCAGGAGGAAGCCATTTGGCCCTTCGAGCCTGCACTGCCATTCATTGTGATCATGGCTGATCATCCACAATCGGTAACCCGTGCCTGCCTTCTCCCCATATCCCTTGAATCCGTTAGCCCCGAGATCTAGAATAGAGCAAATCTACTGTCTGGATCTATGACTTGCATCCGAGAGAAGTAGCAGAACTTTGTGCACTATGTAGTTGTGTTACGTTTAGCACACAACCCATTAAGAACTCTAATATTTACAATTGCATTCATCAGGTAAATATAATTTGCAATAATATTTTAAAATGCTGATAACATAAAAATCTAAAACAAAGATGTATTCTGAATTTCATGTGATATACTTTTATTATGCACCAACTATCATGTTAATAATTACAAAATACAACTAAAACAAATTCCTCAACTAATGATAGTTTTCTTCTCAATTTTCTCGCTGTTAAATTGTGATATTATGGCAGTTATTGGGAGTTATAAACTGGGAGTTATAATTATGAAGTAAATTAACGAGCTCTTGATTATTTAAAAACATCATTATTTTGGGAATTTTTTTACAGACTTTGTGCAGAACCTGTCATCAAGCTACCAAGCCATTTCACACTCTGAAATAGAGCAGCTCTTCTCCCATAGGAATAAGCTGCCCCAAAATAACCCTAATGCATTTTCCACAGCTTTTTCGATTGTCAAAATAACAAGTTTCTAAGAGCATGGTCCTTTCAGGAATCAAGGAAACGCTGGATACATTCAAAATTTCAAATAATATTTAATGCCAGTACTACAATATAAAGTTATATTTTGAATGTAATCAAAGGGAGTCCATATTACCATGTCACTTTGTTGATATATTTTGCCGCTTCAGCTTAATAATGACATTTTCCTCTTCTTAAAAGAAAATTGGTTGCATCCAAAAAGTATTTAAATGATGCTGCCACTTGCACTGCGTTCAGAAACAGACAATTTAATGAAAAGACCACCTGCGATTACAGAGAATAATACTGCAAAAGGAGCTGCCATGAACGACCAACCATAATCCACGCCATATTTCGTATTGCTATTTGCAGAATTGCAATTTGCTATATCTTTTGCGATCATCTGAGATATTGCTGATATCCAGAAGGCATACATGATAATTGACACCGTGAAACAAATACCTAAATACAAAAGAGAGGAAATGTGATGATCAACATAAGAAACAATGATCACGTTCATTGGAGTTCAGAGTTTGGACATGTGATATTGAAACAGGCCCTTCGACCTAACGAGTCCATGCGAACCAGCGGTCACCCATACACTAGTTCTATCCTACACACTAGGGACAATTTACAGAATCAAATTAACCTACAAACCTACACGTCTTTGGAATTTGGAATCCCACTCAACAAAGCACTGGTGAAAACCCACGCAATCACATGGAGAACGTGCAAACTCCACACAGACAGTATCCATAGTCAGCGTCCTTGTGGCTTATGATCCTACACAGGAATTGAAGTTGGTATGTGATGCAGCAGGTCATAATGCAAGTGCAGCAAATCACATGATGAATGATGGGCTAAAAGAAAAATATGAATATTTGTGTTTCCAGGAAGGAAAAGGTGGATATATTTTGCTTTGTGTGAGGACAAGCTTGGATATATCTGTACTCAGGCGGGTGAATGGTACGATCATAACATAGCGTAATGTCTAATTCACGTCTACCCTATTGTGCACATTGGACTTTGTTGATGGAACCTTTGTGCTACAGTACTGAGGACTACATTCTGCACTCTGTCTTCCCTTTTGCTCTATGTATTGTACCCGAGATTGAAATGTATACTATTAATACTATACTGTTAGCCTGTCCCGCTGAGTTACTCCTGCATTTTGTGTCTATTATTTGATCTGATAGCCTGCAAAACAATGCTTTTCACTGTACCTGGTAAATATTACAATAATAATAAACATAAATATTGTATAATTATGTAAGTGGACTTGCATGGATATACTGTTCTTCATAACCATGTGCATGGACATAGTGCACTTTTACACAGTGGCACAGCAGTGGAGCTGCTGCTAACAGCGCCAGGGATCCGGGGTTGATCCCGACTACGGGTGCTGTCTATACGGAGTTTGTACGCACTCCACATGACCACGTGGATTTTCTCCAGGTGCTACGGTTCCCTCCCACGCTCCAAAGACATACAGGTTTGTAATTGATTGGCTTTGGTAAAAATTTTAATTGTCCCTTGTGTGCAGGATAGTGCTAGTGTGCGGAGATACGCTGTATCGCTAAAATAAACAGAGAGTTGTGCTGTTTACCTGCTTTGGATTAATGGGACAGAAGGAGGCACATGGTCAGAAGCAGGAACTTGGGTCTCCATGTTCTTTGGAGTTTAGAATTACAGAGTGGAAACTGGCCATTCGGCCCACCAATTGCACGCCAACCAGTGATTGCCTGTATACCAGTTTGATCCTACACACTAGGGACAATTTACAGAAGCCAATTAACCTACAAACCTGCACATCTTGCTAATGTGGAAACCGGAGCATTGGTAAGCCACAACATTTTTTGAAATATATGCACTTTACCTTAAAGCATTCGTGAAGATATTATAAATCCCGCTCAACAGTTTATTAATGGAAAGGAAAATGGGCTCCATTAATGATGTTCTACAGACCCCCAGCTTAATTGTCCTCGCAACGACCCAGACACAAAACTAAAAAACAATGAGGCGAAAACCTCTCAAAATGTCTCCATTCGTCATTCGTCCAATGAACCAGATATGATAAGAGAACTCGAGGTAAAGGTAGGAGGTAGTGATCATAATATGATTAGTTTTAATCTGCAATTTGAGAAGGAGAACGTTAAATCGGAAGTGGCAGTGATGCAGATGAACAAAGGGGACTATGAAGGCATGAGAGGGGAGCTGGCCAAGGTAGACTGGAAAGAGATCCTAGCAGGAATGATGGTGGAACAGTAATGGCAGGAATTTCTGTGCATAATCCGGAAGACGCAGGATCATTTCATTCCAAAAAGGAAGAAAGATTCTAAGCGGAGTAGGAGGCAACAGTGGCTGACAAGAGAAGTTAGGGATGGAATAAAACTAAAAGAAAAGATGTATAACACAGCAAAGAGTAGCCGGAAACCAGAGGATTGGGAAACTTTCATAGGACAACAGAAGGAAACAAAACGGCAATATGGGCTGAAAAGATGAAGTACGAGGGGAAGTTGGCCAGGAATATAAAGAAGGACAGTAAAAGCTTCTATAGATATGTTAAGGGAAAAAGAGTAGATAGTCAAATGTGGGTCCCTTGAAGGCAGACACGGGTGAAATAATTATGGGCAACAAGGAAATGGCAGAAGAGTTGAATAGGTACTTTGGATCCGTCTTCACTAAGGAGAACACAAACAATCTCCCAGATATACTGGAGGACAGAAGATCTAAGGGGGTAGAGGAACTGAAATAAATTTTCATTAGGCGAGAAATAGTATTGGGTAGGCTAATGGGACTGAAGGATGATAAATCCCCTGGGCCTGATGGTCTGCATCCCAGGATCCTCAGGGAGGTGGCTCTAGAAATAGTGGACGCATTGCTGATCATTTTCCAATGTTCAATAGATTCAGCATCAGTTCCTGTGGATTGGAGGATAACTAATGTTATCCCACTTTTCAAGAAAGGAGCGAGAGAGAAAACGGGGAATTACAGACCAGTTAGCCTGACTTTGGTGGTGGGAAAGATTCTGGAGTCAATTATTAAAGAGGTAATGATGGTGCATTTGGGTAGCAGTAAAAGGATTTGTCCAAGTCAACATGGATTTATGAAAGGGAAATCATGCTTGATTAATCATCTGGAATTTTTTGAGGATGTCATAAGTCAAATGGGTGAAGGGGTGCCAGTGGATGTAGTGTATCTAGACTTTCAGGAAGCCTTTGATAAGGTCCCGCATGGGAGACTGGTGACTAAAATTAGAGCACATGGTATTGGGGGTAGGGTGTTGACATGGATAGAAAATTGGTTGGCAAACCTGAAGCAAAGAGTAGGAGTGAACGGGTCATTTTCAGAATGGCAGGCAGTGGCGAGTGGAGTGCCTCAAGGCTCGGTGTTGGGGCCACAACTGTTTACCATATACATAAATGATTTGGAAGAGGGAATTAGGAGCACCACTACCAAGTTTGTGGATGACACAAAGCTGGGTGGCAGTGTGAACTGCGAAGAGGATGTTAGGAGATTGCAGGGGGACCTGGACAGGTTGACTGAGTGGGCAGATGCATGGCAGATGCAGTATAATATAGATAAATGTGAGGTTATCCACTTTGGCGGAAAAAACCAAGGGGCAAGATTATTATCTCAATGGGGTTAAGTTAGGTAAGGGGGAGGTACAGCAAGACCTGGGTGTCCTTGTACACCAGTCACTGAAAGTTGGCGTGCAGGTACAGCAGGCAGTGAAGAAAGCTAATGGAATGTTGGCTTTCATAACAAGAGGATTTCAGTACAGGAGTAAAAAGGTACTTCTGCAATTGTATAGGGCTCTGGTGAGACCACATCTGGAGTATTGTGTACAGTTTTGGTCTCCTAATTTGAGGAAGGACATCCTTGAGATTGAGGCAGTGTGGCGTAGGTTCATGAGATTGATCCTTGGGATGGCGGGACTGTCATATGAGGAAAGATAGAAAAGACTAGGCTTGTATTCACTGGAGGGTTACACAAAAAGGTGGAGAAACTCAGCGGGTGCAGCAGCATCTAAGGAGCGAAAAAGATAGGCGACGTTTCGGGTCGAGACCCTTCTTCAGACTGGTCAGGGATCAGGGAAACGAGAGATATAGACAATGATGTGGAGAGATAAAGAACAATGAATGAAAGATATGCAAAAAAGTATTGATGATAAAGGAAACGGGCCATTGTAAGCTGTTTGTGATGTGAAAATGAGAAGCTAGTGTGACTGGGGTTGGGGGGGGGGGGGAGATGGAGAAGGAATGTCAGGGCCCGAGGGCTGAGGGAGAGGTGGGGAGGGGGAGGGGGCAGTCTGGGTTAACAGAATTGAGAAAATTCAATGTTTAAGCCCAGAGGATGCAGACTCCCCAAGCGGAATATGAGGTGCTGTTCCTCCAACTTGCGGTGTTGCTCACTCTGGCCGTGGAGGAGGCCCAGGACCGAGAGGTCGGATACGGAATGGGAGGGGGAGTTGAAGTGCTGAGCCACCGGGAGGTCGGGTTGGTTATTGCGGACCGAGCGGAGGTGTTCGGCGAAACGATCGCCCAGCCTCCGCTTGGTCTCACCGATGTAGATCAGCTGGCATCTGGAGCAACGGATGCAGTAGATGAGGTTGGAGGAGGTGCAGGTGAACCTCTGTCGGACTTGGAATGACTGCTTGGGTCCCTGAAAGGAGTGGATAGGGGAGGTGAAGGGACAAGTGTAGCATCTCTTGCGGTTGCAAGGGAAAGTGCCCGGGGAAGGAGTGGAGCGGGAGGGAAGGGAAGAATTGACAAGGGAGTTGCGGAGGGAGCGGTCTTTGCGGAAGGCAGACAGGGGGGGAGATGGGAAGATGTGGCGAGTGGAGGGGGTCACGTTGGAGGTGGCGAAACTGGCGGAGGACTATCTGTTGTATGCGCTGGCTGGTGGGGTGAAAGGTGAGGACCAGGGGGACTCGGCCCTTGTTGTGAGTGGGGGAATGGGGAGAGAGGGCAATGTTGCGGGGTATGGAGGAGACCCTGGTGGGAGCCTCATCTATAGTGGGGAGGGGAAACCCCGTTCTCTGAAGAACGAGGACATTTGTGATGACCTGGTGTGGAACACGTCATCCTGGGAGCAGATGCGGCGTAGACAGAGGAATTGGGAATAGGGGATGGAGTCCTTACAGGAGGCAGGGTGGGAGGGAGTATTCACTGGAGTTTAGAAGGATGAGGGGTTATCTTATAGAAATATAAAATTATAAAAGGACTGGACAAGCTAGATGCAGGAAAAATGTTCCCAATGTTGGGCGAGTCCAGAACCAGGGGCCACAGTCTTAGAATAAAGGGGAGGTCATTTAAGACTGAGCTGAGAAAAAACCTTTTTACCCAGAGAGTTGTGAATTTATGGAATTCCCTGCCACAGAGGGCAGTAGAGGCCAAATCACTGGATGGATTTAAGAGAGAGTTGGATAGAGCTCTAGGGGCTAGTGGAGTCAAGGGATATGGGGAGAAGGCAGGCATGGGTTATTGATAGCGGACGATCAGCCATGATCACAATGAATGGTGGTGCTGGCTCGAAGGGCCGAATGGCCTCCTCCCGCACATATTTTCTATGTTTCTATGTCATTACTCCTTCCATTTGAGATAAAACGAGTTCAGTAGAATTAGGATATACATCACACTGGTGCAGCGGTAGAGGTGCTGCCTCACCGTGCCAGGGACCCAGGTTCGATTCGGACTACAGGTGCTGGCTGGACAGTGTTTGAACGTTCTCCGTGTGACCGCGTGGGTGCTCCGGTTTCCTCCCACACTCCAAAGAAGTGCAAGTTGTAGGTTTATTGGCTGCTGAAAATTGTGCCAAGTGTGTGGGATAGATCTAGCGTGCAGCTGCTCGCTGGTTGGCACGGATTCGGTGGGCCAAACGGCCTGTATCTTTAAACTAATCTAAACATAAGACAAAAGGTAATATTTTCAGATTTAGGACTTAGCCTAGTAGAATAAATAGACCTATGACAGATTAAGGTCAGTATGTGAGTGTGATGTGTTATGATTATAATTTGGCAGGAAGATTGACAGATAATACTAACCATTATTTTTTTTTAAACAACAGGTTACAAGTGGGAAAGCTATACAAAGATTTCACTCACCACCAATGAGGAAAATTACTCCCACTGTTTTATGTATCTCGTATTTCTGACGGCATGCTTTGTAAATGATGCATATGAATCCAATTGTAATAACGATCACTCCCAAGAACATTAGTGCACTCCAAAGTTTACGATAAACTGGAAAAGTAGAGCGCCAATTGGCATTAGTCTAATAAAAGTGTTGGTACGGGTAGAGTAGCAAATAGCAATGTTTATTTCTAACAGATTCAATAATCCCTAACAGATTCATTTACCAGGCAAAAGAAGTGGATTATATGCTATAAACATCAGCTGCACATCAGTTCATAAGACCATAAGACATAGGAGCAGAATTAGTCCATTCGGCCCATCGTGTCCACTCCACAATTCAATCATGGTCCATCAGTCTGAAGAAGGGTCTTGACCCGAAATGTCACCGATCCATTTTCTCCAGAGATGTTGCCTGACCTGCTGAGTTCCTCCAGCATTTTGTATCTATCTTTGGTAAAAACCTGCATTTCCAGTGTCCTGTTACTGTATTAGATATTTGCTAGTGTTTATATCATGGGAAAACTCCACTGATAAGTTTTAAAATTACAGATAAACACCATCTTTTCTTCTGAAAAGGCATCCTTGTCATGCACAAAAAGCTGCAAATGGTAAATTTAAGGTGAAGTTTATGTCAGATAGTTGTTGGTCAAGTTTTGAATGTAAAAGTAAAGAAGACTGAGAAGAAAGGGGACAAGTTGCAAGAAGCTGTAGGCAAAACACCCTGAGTGTCTGGCATGGCGAACATGCTGAATAAAATTATTCAGCGTTACAGAACAACTCTTTGGTTTACGGCAAAGATCATAGGGCGGAGCACGATACTCCACTCCTGCGTATTCCAATGCACTGAGGTTTAGTACGTAACAGAGCATAACGGTCGCCATTTTAGTATGCAAAAAGCGACTTCCATTATGCCTCTCGCAGTGTTGCAGGGGAATGGTATGTGTGTGATATATCAATTCACATATTTTAGTTAATTTCCTTTTTAAATGTTTTCCCCTGCTTAATCTATCTGTTTCTGCACATTTCCCTCCCATCCTTCCTCCCCAGTCCCCTCCTTTATGCAGTTTCCCTTGTATTACTTTAACACACACTATGCACACATTTAACTTGTATATATATATTATATATATATATATATTTGTGTGCATATTGTGTGTTAAAATAATACAAGTAATATGAGTGTGTGTGTGTGTGTGTGTGTGTGTGTGTGTGTGTGTGTGTGTGTGTGTGTGTGTGTGTGTGTGTGTGTGTGTGTGTGTGTGTGTGTGTGCCTGTGAGAGAGGCAAGATAGAGATAAATAGATCTCAAAGTTCCTTCTCATGGATCAGAAGCAACTTTGATTTAAAGCAATGCTCTATTTCTCTCTTTATTTCATTTCTCAGATGATGTACATAAACCATGAAAGCAATTATATTTATAAATATATGCATATATATATATAAATATGGTTTATGTACATCATCTGAGAAATAAGATAAAGAGAGAAATGTGTGTGTGTGTACAGATATATATATATATATACACACAAATATATCCCTCTCTAGTTTCTCTCTCTCTCTTTTTTTTTTCATTTCAAAAACTTTATTCAACACAAATCATAAAATACAATACATCAAAACACAATCAAAAATCACACTATAACGAACAGATCATTGTAGTACAACAGTACACTCATTTATAATCGCCTCAACCCCACGCGGTGACCAGCGCTGACGGAAGGCCTCCAGAGACCCCGTGAACACCGCGTGTTCCCTCTCCAGGGACACACGTGCATGGACGTAGGCCCGAAAGAGGGGCAGGCAGCCGACTCTCGCCTGACCGTCGACCGCCCGCTGCCTGGACCCACGAATGGCCATCTTGGCCAGGCCGAGGAGCAAACCGACAGGTAAGTCCCCCCCCCACACTCGGCTCTCCCCACTCCCTGCCCTGTGTCCGAACACCAGGATTGTGGGGCTAAAATGCAGCCAGAACTTGAGGAACAGCCCCTTCAGATATTGGTACAGGGGCAGTAACCTCACACACTCCATATACACATGGAATACGGTCTCCTCCTCTCCGCAGAAAATACATGCGGCAGACGAGCCCGTGAACCGACTCAAAAGTTTATTACAAACCACCGCTCAATGCAGCACTCTCCACCCCAGGTCCCCAATATAAAGGGGTACGACTCCCTTATAGAAGGACCCCCACTGGGGCCCCCCGCTGCCTTCGGATGGTAACACCGTCCTCCATGGTGAGTCAGGACGGGAGACGAAGGCACGGTGGTTCAGAATGTGCAGGAGCATCCTATACAGTGCGCGTCTCCTTGCATCACAAAATGGCATGCTGGTCATCTCAGAAAGGCAGCTCAGATTATGCGGAGCCGGAGGCCGAGAAATATCCCGGAGCCTAGGCCCGATGAGCAGATCTGACGGAGCGGGGGTAAGCTCTATCTGAACCACTCTAGGCTCGCGCCTCTCCTCGACACCCACCATGACAGGATGAGGACCAGCCACACCCGCAGCCACAACATCCCCCTCTCCTCGTGGAACAACACTCTGGCTGAACACCGCCAAATTCCTCACTCTTAACACATCCCTGTAGAAAACAGGCAAGCCCCTTAGAGCGGGTCGACTGACGCCCGCCACCGGGAGCCGCGAGACCCCCCCTTAGGCAACGACCCTGACGAAAAAAATACGTGGCCAGAGCGTGCCATCTGGGAGGGTTCTCTACATACATGTATCTCCGCAGAGTCCTGAGACGGAGAGCCGCCACCTGGGTACGCACGCACACCAAGGACTGGCCGCCCTCCTCTAACGGAAGACTCAGGTCCGCCGCGGAAATCCAATGCTTCCTATTTCCCCAAAAGAAATCCACCAGCTTCTTCTGTATAGCAGTTACAAATATAGAGGGCGGGACAAGAGTAGCCAGCCGGTACCATAACATAGAGGCCACCAGCTGGTTTATGACCAGCACCCTCCCCCGAAAGGAGAGAATTCCAAGCAGGCCTGACCAGCGCCCCAGCCGAGCAACCACCTTCGTCTCCAACTCTTGCCAGTTTGCCGGCCAAACATCCTCAGTGGGACTCAGGTACACCCCCAGATAGAGGAGGTGCGTGGTACTCCACGCATACAATGCCATCTCCTCCGGCAGGGAGTCTACCCGCCACTGACCCACCAAAAGTCCAGAGCACTTACTCCAGTTAATCCTAGCAGAAGATGCAGCCGAGAAAATCTCCTGGCAGTCACGCATCCTCCGCAGGTCACCAGGATCAGTGAACATAAGAAGTACGTCATCGGCATACGCCGATAGAATCACCTCAACCCGCGGGCCAGGTAGGGCCAGGCCTGTCAACCTCCTCCGAAGAAGACACAGGAACGGCTCCACACAGACCGAATACAACTGGCCCGACATAGGGCACCCCTGGCGGACCCCCCTCCCAAAATGAAAAGGAGCTAGCACCGCGCCATTAACCTTTACAAGGCACTCCGCAGCAGCGTACAAAAGCCGGACCCGGGCCACGAAGTGTGGTCCAAACCCAAACGCTTGCAACGACCCAAATAGGTATTCATGCTCCACCCTATCAAAAGCCTTCTCCTGATCAAGAGACAGAAAAGCAGCTAACTCACCAGTACCCTGGACTAAATGAATCAGGTCCCTAACCAGGTGGATGTTATCCTGGATGGACCGGCCAGGGACTGTATAAGATTGATCAGGATGAATCAATTGATGCAGCACGGAGCCCAGGCGATTTGCCATTGCCCGTGCAAAAATTTTATATTCTGTGCAAAGGAGAGAGACTGGACGCCAGTTCTTCAACAAACGGAGTTCGCCCTTCTTAGGCAGCAAGGCAACAACCGTCCTACGCCACGAGAGAGGCATCACTCCAGTCGCCAGGCTCTCCCCCAGAACCAACATGTAGTCACCCCCTAGGATGTCCCAGAAAGCTCTAACAAACTCCACCGTCAACCCATCCAGCCCGGGGGACTTACCCCTCCTGAGCTGATGCAAGGCGCGAGTCAACTCCTCCAAAGATAATGGGCCATCAAGAAGATCAGCCTCCTCCCTATCTACGGTCGGTAGACCCTCCCACAGATCTTGCTGAGCCTCCACACTGAAACCTTCCGCAGAGAACAGGGACCCATAAAAGGACCTAACCAAGGTATTAATCCTCTCTGGATCAGTGACAGAGGAGCCATCATCTGCAAGCAACTCCACGAGCTGTTTTCGAGCTCCCCGCCCCTTCTCCAAAGAGAAAAAGAAAGGCGACGCTCGGTCCAGCTCGTGCAGCATCTGGACCCGAGACCTCACATATGCGCCTCGAGATCGCTCAAGCAGCAGACTCCGCAAAACCTCCTTCTTCCTCTGAAACTCTCCCCATTCGCTGGAGTCTTCACCAAACTGACCCAGGCGAGACTCAGCGTCCTGTATCTCCCTCTCCAGCTTCTCGACCGCTGAGTCCCGCCTGCTAGTCGACCCCCATGTATATTCCTTACAAAAGAGACGGATGTGAGCTTTACCCACATCCCACCACTGCCTAAGGGAAGAGAAGCACCTCTGCCTCTCTCTCCACTTCACCCAAAACCGAGTGAATGACTCCCGGAAACACCGATCCTCCAGCAGCCTGTTGTTAAAGTGCCAGTACGCGGACCCAGCCCGAGCGCACGCTGGATTGAAATCCACACGCACCAGACAATGGTCCGAGCACGGCACCAGCCGCATTGAGGCCGCTGAGACACGGGAAACAAACGCTCGGGAAATATAAAACCGATCAATGCGGGAACCACCGCCCTCAGACCTCCGCGAAAAAGCAGTGGAATCAGGGTGAAGGTCCCTCCAAGCATCAACCAACTCAAAGGAGTCAATCAAGCCTCTCAGCTTCTTCGCTACAGCAGGCGCACACTGAGTACCAGAACGGTCCCACACCTCAAGTGTGCAATTAAAGTCCCCACCAAGGAAGACACACTCTCCCCTATCAATAGTGCCCAACAGAGCATTCACCTCCCGAAGTAGGCCGGCCTGCATCGTGCCGGAGCTAGGGGCATACACGTTAATGAAATGCAACGGCATGCCATCCAGGCTCACGGCCAGATGGAGCAAACGTCCTGGCACCACTTCCTGCACTTTTAAAATGCTTGGCAGAAAATTTGGGGCCAACAGAAAAGCCACCCCACTCGAATTTGAGCTGAGATGGCTCATATAAACCCTCCCTTCCCACTCCAGTTGCCAGGTAGGTTCATCACTAGCAACGGTATGTGTCTCTTGCAGATAACAAACTGCAAATCTCCCCTCCCTTAGGGCTGATAAGAGCTGAAATCTTCGAAAACACGTTCTACTCCCATTTAAATTTAATGTAGCTACTGTGAATGTGTAGGCACATTAGATTGAGACCCTCACACTCCCTGTAGTCCCAAGAACTCCTTTTCTGAGGACCTTCAAAAAACCCCGAAACTGCCCCAAATCCGAGTCAGAAAGACCACTATCCTTGTTACTAAGGATAGCCTCGAGACTCGCATGCAAATCTAGACAGTCCCCCCACCGCCTTGTAGCAGCAAACCATAATGTTTTGGGAGCGCGGCTTGTTTTTAGGAACTCTCGCACCTCAACAATAAGCTTTGCCTCAGACACGGCCTTGGAGTCTGGGCTCGCAGCCAACCCGCTCGCACCTGAATCAACAACCTCAGAAAGACCAGAACTCTCTGACAAATCACTCTCTGTGCCACACCCACTGGCCGCATCGCTGTCCCCCTCCTCAGCCATGACACGACCCCCCGGATCAATGCTGGGGGTGGGTCCCGACACCCCTGCCTGACACTCGCAGCCCTCTGAATGGCTGGGCTCCTGCACGCTACCATCACCCTCCTCTTCTGGGCCTGGGGAAGCAACAACAAGAGGCATCCCCAGGGCCTGTGGAACACTGGCACCCTCGGAGTCTGAAAGAGGATCACGACCCATAACAGCCCTGACCTCCACATCATCCAGAGTGCCCTCTCCACAGGCATCACCCAGAGAATCACCACCTGCTATTAAACTCACCCCAGACAGCTCATCCGGTGAGGCATCCCGCCCCCCAGCACCTCCACTGGCACTGATATGGAGCACAGACTTGAACGACAACACCCCCGAAACTCCCCCCTCGGCCTGACTCTGCACATCCCCCGTCACAGAGGGCACACTACCAGGGGAGCCAACCACGTCACCTAACGTGCTAGCACCCTCAGTAGGCCTCTGAAACGAGGGGACCTCGTCCGACCCAGAGGGTACACACCCAAGGGAGCTAACCACAGCACCCGCCGAGATAACTCCCTCAGAGGGTCCCTGAGATGAAGGGACAGACTCCCGCCCAGTGGACACAACTCCACCGGAATCAACTTCAGCACCCGGTCCTGTGACACCCGCTGTAGATCCATGAAGAGAAGGCCCAACCACCGACCCAGAAGACACCGGGTCAAGACCACTTTCAGCCACCTCAGTGGTGGAAAGCCCGGAGAAAGACATCCCCTTCGCTCTGGACCCACGCCCTTCCTCATCTTCACCAGGCAGATGCCTCCTTTTAGTCCCACTCGCATGCGGAGGTACGGTAACCTCCATAAGGGAAGGGTCATCCGCCTCCACATTACCCCCATCCACTTTGCCACCCACACGTTTAGGCTTCTTTACCCCCTTCCGAACCACCTCAACTCCTCCCTGGGCCCCAGCAGGTGCAGTCTGCACCACACTGGAGCTAAACTCACCCGATTGCACTTTCTTCGCTCGGGCGGCCCTATCCCTCTCCTTCTTCTTGTTGTGCTTCCCCTGCTTCTCCCAAAACCCCCCCTCAGCACTCCCCTCCTCCTGCGCCCCACCTCCATCCGCCGCCACAGGCGCAGGACGTGGGGGGCGTGGGCTCTCACTGCCCAGGGTCCCCAAAGCGGAACCTGCGGACCCAGAAGGATTAGCACTGCCGCCCCGGGTCACCAAGGCAGAACTGGCAACCTTAGCCGGGTCGGCAGTACCACCCCGCGCCGCTGAGGTTTGACAAGCCACCCCAGATGGGCCAGCAGTGCTTTCCTGGGCCACTGCACTAGAACCTCTATCAGTGCCCCCGCGAAAAAGACACTCCCTACGGAGATGTCCAAATTCGCCGCACGCATGACACCGTGACTTTCCCCAACTCCAACGCACGGTTCTGGGGACACCCTTATGCACCACCTCAAAACTCCCCTCGGCACCATCCCCCTCACCCACCTTCATGAACACCCTCCTCTTGAAACTGAAGACCCCTTTTTCCTCCGGGTCCCCCCTGGGATGCAAGAGACGAAAACATTTAGACCGCACCTCCCCGAACTTGGACAGGTGTGGAATAAGTACTGCATCCGAAAAATAAGTGGGGCAGCTCCGCAGGAGAACCGGTCTCACCCTAGATACCCACGGATCCACCTGTATGTGGACCCCCCCCACTGAGATCCCCACCTCCAACGCTCGGGCCACACACTCCCGGGTCTTAAGTATCATCTCCACCTTTCCTCTTTCGAGCTCAGAAGAGACAATAGGCCCCCTCCCAAGAAGTTCATTCATGGCCTTCGTAATTTCCCCCCTCGACATCATAGGCCCAGTTTGAACAGAAATACCAAAACTGTCCCCATCCAAGTCAACATGAGGCTCAAGCTCAGATGGCCTCGCACCCGCCACTGATGCCATCGCTGCGTAGGTCCGGACCTTCGGCCGTGCCCCTTCCATCGCCATCCTCACAGAGGCACGATCCAGCTCCAGGCACCCCAGCAGCACAGCTCCAAGTTAAGTCCCAGAGACAGTCACAGTCAAAGACAGGCAGCAGAAAACAGAAACCTCCAGCTGAAGCAGGAAAGTCCCCAGGTTCGTCCACAGCCAAGATAAGCTTTTGGAAAGCTCTATCGCAGTCTCGCCGGAAGCAAAAGTACCTTCTTCACATTAAGCCAGGCAGCCGCACTGAGCAAAATGACTTTAGGGCAGAGAAGCGGTGCCAAAAACGACAAAGACACCGCACACCTTCAACCCACTGAGATCACAGGCACCTTGGCAGTCCGCCAACGACAACCGCACCCTCGACAATGTGGAGAAACTCAGGAATCATCACACAGATGGAGGCTTCCCAGACCAGAGAAAAGCTTCAACAGCCCAACAATAAGTTGAACTATGAAGCCCCCCTGGGTCTGTGCCCTCTCCAACGGCAAAATCCTTGAAAGGCTGCTTCAATCCTTCTCAACTGCAGAGCTGAGAAGAAAACACGACCTCTCTCTCTCTCTTTTTTTTATTTAAGATTTTATTTTTTATTGCATTATGACTCATGGATGCAAACTCTGCGAGCTTTGTGAGAGCAGATTTAGTGAGTAAACACTCTATTTCATCACATCCAGTTTGACGCAATTGTCTTGCAGATCCATAGGAAAACAGACACTCACTCTCTCTTTTTTTTTTTTTTTTTTTTTTTTCATTTCAAAAACTTTATTCAACACAAATCATAAAATACAACACATCAAAACACAATCAAAAATCACACTATAATGAACAGATCATTGTAGTACAGCAGTACATTCATTTATAATCGCCTCAACCCCACGCGGCGACCAGCGCTGACGGAAGGCCTCCAGAGTCCCCGTGAACACCGCGTGTTCCCTCTCCAGGGACACACGTGCACGGACGTAGGCCCGAAAGAGGGGCAGGCAGCCGACTCTCGCCAGACCGTCGACCGCCCGCTGCCTGGACCCACGAATGGCCATCTTGGCCAGGCCAAGGAGCAAACCGACAGGTAAGTCCCCCCCCCCACACTCGGCTCTCCCCACTCCCCGCCTTGTGTCCAAACACCAGGATTGTGGGGCTAAAATGCAGCCAGAACTTGAGGAACAGCCCCTTCAGATATTGGTACAGGGGCAGTAACCTCACACACTCCACATACACATGGAATACGGTCTCCTCCTCTCCGCAGAAAATACATGCGGCAGACGAGCCCGTGAACCGACTCAAAAGTTTATTACAAACCACCGCTCCATGCAGCACTCTCCACCCCAGGTCCCCAATATAAAGGGGTACAACTCCCTTATAGAAGGACCCCCACTGGGGCCCCCCGCCGCCTTCGGATGGTAACACCGTCCTCCATGGTGAGTCAGGACGGGAGACGAAGGCACGGTGGTTCAGAATGTGCAGGAGCATCCTGTACAGTGCGCGTCTCCTTGCATCACAAAATGGCATGCTGGTCATCTCAGAAAGGCAGCTCAGATTATGCGGAGCCGGAGGCCGAGAAATATCCCGAAGCCTAGGCCCGATGAGCAGATCTGACGGAGCAGGGGTAAGCTCTATCTGAACCACTCTAGGCTCGCGCCTCTCCTCGACAACCACCATGACAGGATGAGGACCAGCCACACCCGCAGCCACAACATCCCCCTCTCCTCGTGGAACAACACTCTGGCTGAACACCACCAAATTCCTCACTCTTAACACATCCCTATAGAAAACAGGCAAGCCCCTTAGAGCGGGTCGACTGACACCCGCCACCGGGAGCCGCGAGACCCCCCTTAGGCAACGACCCTGACGAAAAAAATACGTGGCCAGAGCGTGCCATCTGGGAGGGTTCTCTACATACATGTATCTCCGCAGAGTCCTGAGACGGAGAGCCGCCACCTGGGTGCGCACGCACACCAAGGACTGGCCGCCCTCCTCTAACGGAAGACTCAGGACCGCCGCGGAAATCCAATGCTTCCTATTTCCCCAAAAGAAATCCACCAGCTTCTTCTGTATAGCAGTTACAAATATAGAGGGCGGGACAAGAGTAGCCAGCCGGTACCATAACATAGAGGCCACCAGCTGGTTTATGACCAGCACCCTCCCCCGAAAGGAGAGAACTCCAAGCAGGCCTGACCAGCGCCCCAGCCGAGCAACCACCTTCGTCTCCAACTCTTGCCAGTTTGCCGGCCAAACATCCTCAGTGGGACTCAGATACACCCCCAGATAGAGGAGGTGCGTGGTACTCCACGCATACAATGCCATCTCCTCCGGCAGGGAGTCTACCCGCCACTGACCCACCAAAAGTCCAGAGCACTTACTCCAGTTAATCCTAGCAGAAGATGCAGCCGAGAATATCTCCTGGCAGTCATGCATCCTCCGCAGGTCACCAGGATCAGTGAACATAAGAAGTACGTCATCGGCATACGCCGATAGAATCACCTCAACCCGCGGGCCAGGTAGGGCCAGGCCTGTCAACCTCCTCCGAAGAAGACACAGGAACGGCTCCACACAGACCGAATACAACTGGCCCGACATAGGGCACCCCTGGCGGACCCCCCTCCCAAAATGAAAAGGAGATAGCACCGCGCCATTAACCTTTACAAGACACTCCGCCGCAGCGTACAAAAGCCGGACCCGGGCCACGAAGTGTGGTCCAAACCCAAACGCTTGCAACGTCCCAAATAGGTATTCATGCTCTACCCTATCAAAAGCCTTCTCCTGATCAAGAGACAGAAAAGCAGCTGACTCACCAGTACCCTGGACTAAATGAATCAGGTCCCTAACCAGGTGGATGTTATCCTGGATGGACCGGCCAGGGACTGTATAAGATTGATCAGGATGAATCACTTGATGCAGCACGGAGCCCAGGCGATTTGCCATTGCCCGTGCAAAAATTTTATATTCTGTGCAAAGGAGAGAGACTGGACGCCAGTTCTTCAACAAACGGAGTTCGCCCTTCTTAGGCAGCAAGACAACAACCGTCCTACGCCACGAGAGAGGCATCACTCCAGTCGCCAGGCTCTCCCCCAAAACCAACATATAGTCACCCCCTAGGACGTCCCAGAATGCTCTAACACACTCCACCGTCAACCCATCCAGCCCGGGGGACTTACCCCTCCTGAGCTGATGCAAGGCACAAGTCAACTCCTCCAAAGATAAGGGGCCATCAAGAAGATCAGCCTCCCCCCTATCTACGGCCGGTAGACCCTCCCACAGATCTTGCTGAGCCTCCACACTGAATCCTTCCGCAGAGAACAGGGTCCCATAAAAGGACCTAACCAAGGCATTAATCCTCTCTGGATCAGTGACAGAGGAGCCGTCATCTGCAAGCAACTCCACGAGCTGTTTTCGAGCTCCCCGCCCCTTCTCCAAAGAGAAAAAGAAAGGCGACGCTCGGTCCAGCTCGTGCAGCATCTGGACCCGAGACCTCACATAAGCGCCTCGAGATCGCTCAAGCAGCAGACTCCTCAAAACCTCCTTCTTCCTCTGAAACTCTCCCCATTCGCTGGAGTCTTCACCAAACTGACCCAGGCGAGACTCAGCGTCCTGTATCTCCCTCTCCAGCTTCTCGACCGCTGAGTCCCGCCTCCCAGTCGACCCCCATGTATATTCCTTACAAAAGAGACGGATGTGAGCTTTACCCACATCCCACCACTGCCTAAGGGAAGAGAAGCACCTCTGCCTCTCTCTCCACTTCACCCAAAACCGAGTGAATGACTCCCGGAAACACCGATCCTCCAGCAGCCTGTTGTTAAAGTGCCAGTACGCGGACCCAGCCCGAGCGCACGCTGGATTGAAATCCACACGCACCAGACAATGGTCCGAGCACGGCACCAGCCGCATTGAGGCCGCTGAGACACGGGAAACAAACGCTCGGGAAATATAAAACCGATCAATGCGGGAACCACCGCCCTCAGACCTCCGCGAAAAAGCAGTGGAATCAGGGTGAAGGTCCCTCCAAACATCAACCAACTCAAAGGAGTCAATCAAGCCTCTCAGCTTCATCGCTACAGCAGGCGCACACTGAGTACCAGAACGGTCCCGCACCTCAAGTGTGCAATTAAAGTCCCCACCAAGGAAGACACACTCTCCCCTATCAATAGTGCCCAACAGAGCATTCACCTCCCGAAGCAGGCCGGCCTGCATCGTGCCGGAGCTAGGGGCATACACGTTAATGAAATGCAACGGCATGCCATCCAGGCTCACGGCCAGATGGAGCAAACGTCCTGGCACCACTTCCTGCACTTTTAAAATGCTTGGCAGAAAATTTGGGGCCAACAGAAAAGCCACCCCACTCGAATTTGAGCTGAGATGGCTCATATAAACCCTCCCTTCCCACTCCAGTTGCCAGGTAGGTTCATCACTAGCAACGGTATGTGTCTCTTGCAGATAACAAACTGCAAATCTCCCCTCCCTTAGGGCTGATAAGAGCTGAAATCTTCGAAAACTCGCTCTACTCCCATTTAAATTTAATGTAGCTACTGTGAATGTGTAGACACATTAGATTGTGACCCTCACACTCCCTGTAGTCACAGGAGGTCCTTTTCTGAGGACCTTCAACAAACCCCAAAACTGCCCCAAATCCGAGTCAGAAAGACCACTATCCTTGTTACTAAGGATAGCCTCGAGACTCTCCCGCACATCTAGCCAATCCTCCCATCTCCTTGTAATGGCCCACCATAATGTTTTGGGAGCACGACTTATTTTTAAGAACTCTCGCACCTCAACAATAAGCTTCGCCTCAGACACGGCCTTGGAGTCTGGGCTCTCAGCCAACCCGCTCGCACCTGAATCAACAACCTCAGAAAGACCAGAACTGTCTGACACATCACACTCTGAGCCCCCCCCACTGGCCGCATCGCTATCCTCCTCCACAGCCATGACACGACCACCCGGATCAATGCTGGGGGTGGGTCCCAACACCCCTACCTGAGACTCGCAGCCCTCTGAATGGCTGGGCTCCTGCCCGCTACCATCACCCTCCTCCTCCGGGCCTGGGGAAGCAACAACAAGAGGCATCCCCGGGGCCTGTGGAACACTGGCACCCTCGGAGTCTGAAAGAGGATCACGTCCCATAACAGCCCTGACCTCCACATCATCCAGAGTGCCCTCTCCACAGGCATCACCCAGAGAATCACCACCTGCCATTAACCTCACCCCAGACAACTCATCCGGTGAGGCATCCCGCCCCCCAGCACCTCCACTGGCACTGATATGGAGCACAGACTTGAACGACAACACCCCCGAAACTCCCCCCTCATCCTGACTCTGCACATCCCCCGTCACAGAGGGCACACTACCAGAGGAGCCAACCACGTCACCTACCGTGCTAGCACCCTCAGTAGGCCTCTGAAACGAGGGGACCTCATCCGACCCAGAGGGTACACACCCAAGGGAGCTAACCACAGCATCCGCCGAGATAACTCCCTCAGAGGGCCCCTGAGATGAAGGGACAGACTCCCGCCCAGTGGACACAACTCCACCGGAATCAACTTCAGCACCCAGTCCGGTGACACCCGCTGTAGATCCATGAAGAGAAGGCCCAACCACCGACCCAGAAGACACCGGGTCAAGACCACTTTCAGCCACCTCAGTGGTGGAAAGCCCGGAGAAAGACATCCCCTTCGCTCTGGACCCACGCCCTTCCTCCTCTTCACCAGGCAAATGCCTCCTTTTAGTCCCACTCGCATGCGGAGGTGCGGTAACCTCCATAAGGGAAGGGTCATCCGCCTCCACATTACCCCCAACCACTTTGCCACCCACACGTTTAGACTTCTTTCCCCCCTTCCGAGCCACCACAACTCCCCCCTGGGCCCCAGCAGGTGCAGTCTGCACCACACTGGAGCCAAACTCACCCGATTGCACTTTCTTCGCTCGGGCAGCCCTATCCCTCTCCTTCTTCTTATTATGCTTCCCCTGCTTCTCCCAAAACCCCCCCTCAACACTCCCCTCCTCCTGCGCCCCACCTCCATCCACCGCCACAGGCGCAAGACGTAGGGGACGTGGGGGGCTTGGGCTCTCACTGCCCAGGGTCCCCAAAGCGGAACCCCTGGACCCAGAAGGCTTAGCACTGCCGCCCCGGGTCACCAAGGCAGAACTGGCAACCTCAGCCGGGTCAGCAGTACCACCCCGCGCCGCTGAGGTTTGACCAGCCACCCCAGATGGGCCAGCAGCGCCTTCCTGGGCCACTACACTAGAACCTCTAGCAGTGCCCCCGCGAAAAAGACACTCCCTACGGAGATGTCCAAATTCGCCGCACGCATGACACCGTGCCTTTCCCCAACTCCAACGCACGGTTCTGGGTACACCCTTATGCACCACCTCAAAACTCCCCTCGGCACCATCCCCCTCACCCACCTTCATGAACACCCTCCTCTTGAAACTGAAGACCCCTTTTTCCTCCGGGTCCCCCCCGGGATGCAAGAGACGAAAACATTTAGACCGCACCTCCCCAAACTTGGACAGGTGTGGAATAAGCACTGCATCCGAAAAATAAGTGGGGCAGCTCCGCAGGAGAACCGGTCTCACCCTGGATACCCACGGATCCACCTGTACGTGGACCCCCCCCACTGAGATCCCCTCCTCCAACGCTCGGGCCACACACTCCCGGGTCTTAAGTATCATCTCCACCTTTCCCCTTTCGAGCTCAGAAGAGACAATAGCCCCCCTCCCAAGAAGTTCATTCATGGCCTTCGTAATTACCCCCCTAGACATCATAGGCCCAGTTTGAACAGAAATACCAAAACTGTCCCCATCCAAGTCAACATGAGGCTCAAGCTCAGATGGCCTCGCACCCGCCACTGATGCCGTCGCTGCGTAGGTCCGGACCTTCGGCCGCGCCCCTTCCATCGCCATCCTCACAGAGGCACAAACCAGCTCCAAGCACCTCAGCAGCACAGCTCCAAGTTAAGTCCCAGAGACAGTCACAGTCAAAGACAGGCAGCAGAAAACAGAAACCTCCAGCTGAAGCAGGAAAGTCCCCAGGTTCATCCACAGCCAAGAGCAGCTTACGGGAAACTCGATCCCAGTCGCGCTGGACGCAAAAGTACCTTCTTCACATTAAGCCAGGCAGCCGCACTGAGCAAAATGACTTTAGGGCAGAGAAGCGGAGCCAAAAACGACAAAGACACCGCACAACTTCAGCCCACGGAGATCACAGGCACTCTTGGCAATCCGCCAACGCCAACCGCACCCTCGACAATGTGGAGAAACTCAGGAATCTTCACACAGATGGAGGCTCCCCAGACCAGAGAAAAGCTTCAACAGCCCAACAATAAGTTGAACTATGAAGCCCCCCTGGGTCTGTGCCCTCTCCAACGGCAAAATCCTGGAAAGGCTGCTCCAATCCTTCTCAACTGCAGAGCTGAGAAGAAAACACGACCTCTCTCTCTCTCTCTCTCTCTCTCTCTCTCTCTCTCTCTCTCTCTCTTTTTTTTTTTTTTTTTTTTTTTTTTTTATTCCATTTCAAAAACTTTATTCAACACAAATCATAAAATACAACACATCAAAACACAATCAAAAATCACACTATAATGAACAGATCATTGTAGTAAAGCAGTACATTCATTTATAATCGCCTCAACCCCACGCGGCGACCAGCGCTGACGGAAGGCCTCCAGAGTCCCCGTGAACACCGCGTGTTCCCTCTCCAGGGACACACGTGCACGGACGTAGGCCCGAAAGAGGGGCAGGCAGCCGACTCTCGCCAGACCGTCGACCGCCCGCTGCCTGGACCCACGAATGGCCATCTTGGCCAGGCCAAGGAGCAAACCGACAGGTAAGTCCCCCCCCCACACTCGGCTCTCCCCACTCCCCGCCTTGTGTCCAAACACCAGGATTGTGGGGCTAAAATGCAGCCAGAACTTGAGGAACAACCCCTTCAGATATTGGTACAGGGGCAGTAACCTCACACACTCCACATACACATGGAATACGGTCTCCTCCTCTCCGCAGAAAATACATGCGGCAGACGAGCCCGTGAACCGACTCAAAAGTTTATTACAAACCACCGCTCCATGCAGCACTCTCCACCCCAGGTCCCCAATATAAAGGGGTACAACTCCCTTATAGAAGGACCCCCACTGGGGCCCCCCGCCGCCTTCGGATGGTAACACCGTCCTCCATGGTGAGTCAGGACGGGAGACGAAGGCACGGTGGTTCAGAATGTGCAGGAGCATCCTGTACAGTGCGCGTCTCCTTGCATCACAAAATGGCATGCTGGTCATCTCAGAAAGGCAGCTCAGATTATGCGGAGCCGGAGGCCGAGAAATATCCCGAAGCCTAGGCCCGATGAGCAGATCTGACGGAGCAGGGGTAAGCTCTATCTGAACCACTCTAGGCTCGCGCCTTTCCTCGACAACCACCATGACAGGATGAGGACCAGCCACACCCGCAACCACAACATCCCCCTCTCCTCGTGGAACAACACTCTGGCTGAACACCACCAAATTCCTCACTCTTAACACATCCCTATAGAAAACAGGCAAGCCCCTTAGGGCGGGTCGACTGACACCCGCCACCGGGAGCCGCGAGACCCCCCTTAGGCAACGACCCTGACGAAAAAAATACGTGGCCAGAGCGTGCCATCTGGGAGGGTTCTCTACATACATGTATCTCCGCAGAGTCCTGAGACGGAGAGCCGCCACCTGGGTGCGCACGCACACCAAGGACTGGCCGCCCTCCTCTAACGGAAGACTCAGGACCGCCGCGGAAATCCAATGCTTCCTATTTCCCCAAAAGAAATCCACCAGCTTCTTCTGTATAGCAGTTACAAATATAGAGGGCGGGACAAGAGTAGCCAGCCGGTACCATAACATAGAGGCCACCAGCTGGTTTATGACCAGCACCCTCCCCCGAAAGGAGAGAACTCCAAGCAGGCCTGACCAGCGCCCCAGCCGAGCAACCACCTTCGTCTCCAACTCTTGCCAGTTTGCCGGCCAAACATCCTCAGTGGGACTCAGGTACACCCCCAGATAGAGGAGGTGCGTGGTACTCCACGCATACAATGCCATCTCCTCCGGCAGGGAGTCTACCCGCCACTGACCCACCAAAAGTCCAGAGCACTTACTCCAGTTAATCCTAGCAGAAGATGCAGCCGAGAATATCTCCTGGCAGTCACGCATCCTCCGCAGGTCACCAGGATCAGTGAACATAAGAAGTACGTCATCGGCATACGCCGATAGAATCACCTCAACCCGCGGGCCAGGTAGGGCCAGGCCTGTCAACCTCCTCCGAAGAAGACACAGGAACGGCTCCACACAGACCGAATACAACTGGCCCGACATAGGGCACCCCTGGCGGACCCCCCTCCCAAAATGAAAAGGAGATAGCACCGCGCCATTAACCTTTACAAGACACTCCGCAGCAGCGTACAAAAGCCGGACCCGGGCCACGAAGTGTGGTCCAAACCCAAACGCTTGCAACGTCCCAAATAGGTATTCATGCTCTACCCTATCAAAAGCCTTCTCCTGATCAAGAGACAGAAAAGCAGCTGACTCACCAGTACCCTGGACTAAATGAATCAGGTCCCTAACCAGGTGGATGTTATCCTGGATGGACCGGCCAGGGACTGTATAAGATTGATCAGGATGAATCACTTGATGCAGCACGGAGCCCAGGCGATTTGCCATTGCCCGTGCAAAAATTTTATATTCTGTGCAAAGGAGAGAGACTGGATGCCAGTTCTTCAACAAACGGAGTTCGCCCTTCTTAGGCAGCAAGACAACAACCGTCCTACGCCACGAGAGAGGCATCACTCCAGTCGCCAGGCTCTCCCCCAAAACCAACATATAGTCACCCCCTAGGATGTCCCAGAATGCTCTAACAAACTCCACCGTCAACCCATCCAGCCCGGGGGACTTACCCCTCCTGAGCTGATGCAAGGCGCGAGTCAACTCCTCCAAAGATAAGGGGCCATCAAGAAGATCAGCCTCCCCCCTATCTACGGTCGGTAGACCCTCCCACAGATCTTGCTGAGCCTCCACACTGAATCCTTCCGCAGAGAACAGGGTCCCATAAAAGGACCTAACCAAGGCATTAATCCTCTCTGGATCAGTGACAGAGGAGCCGTCATCTGCAAGCAACTCCACGAGCTGTTTTCGAGCTCCCCGCCCCTTCTCCAAAGAGAAAAAGAAAGGCGACCCTCGGTCCAGCTCGTGCAGCATCTGGACCCGAGACCTCACATAAGCGCCTCGAGATCGCTCAAGCAGCAGACTCCTCAAAACCTCCTTCTTCCTCTGAAACTCTCCCCATTCGCTGGAGTCTTCACCAAACTGACCCAGGCGAGACTCAGCGTCCTGTATCTCCCTCTCCAGCTTCTCGACCGCTGAGTCCCGCCTCCCAGTCGACCCCCATGTATATTCCTTACAAAAGAGACGGATGTGAGCTTTACCCACATCCCACCACTGCCTAAGGGAAGAGAAGCACCTCTGCCTCTCTCTCCACTTCACCCAAAACCGAGTGAATGACTCCCGGAAACACCGGTCCTCCAGCAGCCTGTTGTTAAAGTGCCAGTACGCGGACCCAGCCCGAGCGCACGCTGGATTGAAATCCACACGCACCAGACAATGGTCCGAGCACGGCACCAGCCGCATTGAGGCCGCTGAGACACGGGAAACAAACGCTCGGGAAATATAAAACCGATCAATGCGGGAACCACCGCCCTCAGACCTCCGCGAAAAAGCAGTGGAATCAGGGTGAAGGTCCCTCCAAACATCAACCAACTCAAAGGAGTCAATCAAGCCTCTCAGCTTCTTCGCTACAGCAGGCGCACACTGAGTACCAGAACGGTCCCGCACCTCAAGTGTGCAATTAAAGTCCCCACCAAGGAAGACACACTCTCCCCTATCAATAGTGCCCAACAGAGCATTCACCTCCCGAAGCAGGCCGGCCTGCATCGTGCCGGAGCTAGGGGCATACACGTTAATGAAATGCAACGGCATGCCATCCAGGCTCACGGCCAGATGGAGCAAACGTCCTGGCACCACTTCCTGCACTTTTAAAATGCTTGGCAGAAAATTTGGGGCCAACAGAAAAGCCACCCCACTCGAATTTGAGCTGAGATGGCTCATATAAACCCTCCCTTCCCACTCCAGTTGCCAGGTAGGTTCATCACTAGCAACGGTATGTGTCTCTTGCAGATAACAAACTGCAAATCTCCCCTCCCTTAGGGCTGATAAGAGCTGAAATCTTCGAAAACTCGCTCTACTCCCATTTAAATTTAATGTAGCTACTGTGAATGTGTAGACACATTAGATTGTGACCCTCACACTCCCTGTAGTCACAGGAGGTCCTTTTCTGAGGACCTTCAACAAACCCCAAAACTGCCCCAAATCCGAGTCAGAAAGACCACTATCCTTGTTACTAAGGATAGCCTCGAGACTCTCCCGCACTTCTGGCCAATCCTCCCATCTCCTTGTAACGGCCCACCATAATGTTTTGGGAGCACGACTTATTTTTAAGAACTCTCGCACCTCAACAATAAGCTTCGCCTCAGACACGGCCTTGGAGTCTGGGCTCTCAGCCAACCCGCTCGCACCTGAATCAACAACCTCAGAAAGACCAGAACTGTCTGACACAACACTCTCTGAGCCCCCCCCACTGGCCGCATCGCTATCCTCCTCCACAGCCATGACACGACCACCCGGATCAATGCTGGGGGTGGGTCCCAACACCCCTACCTGAGACTCGCAGCCCTCTGAATGGCTGGGCTCCTGCACGCTACCATCACCCTCCTCCTCTGGGCCTGGGGAAGCAACAACAAGAGGCATCCCCAGGGCCTGTGGAACACTGGCACCCTCGGAGTCTGAAAGAGGATCACGTCCCATAACAGCCCTGACCTCCACATCATCCAGAGTGCCCTCTCCACAGGCATCACCCAGAGAATCACCACCTGCCATTAACCTCACCCCAGACAACTCATCCGGTGAGGCATCCCGCCCCCCAGCACCTCCACTGGCACTGATATGGAGCACAGACTTGAACGACAACACCCCCGAAACTCCCCCCTCAGCCTGACTCTGCCCATCCCCCGTCACAGAGGGCACACTACCAGAGGAGCCAACCACGTCATCTACCGTGCTAGCACCCTCAGTAGGCCTCTGAAACGAGGGGACCTCATCCGACCCAGAGGGTACACACCCAAGGGAGCTAACCACAGCATCCGCCGAGATAACTCCCTCAGAGGGCCCCTGAGATGAAGGGACAGACTCCCGCCCAGTGGACACAACTCCACCGGAATCAACTTCAGCACCCAGTCCGGTGACACCCGCTGTAGATCCATGAAGAGAAGGCCCAACCACCGACCCAGAAGACACCGGGTCAAGACCACTTTCAGCCACCTCAGTGGTGGAAAGCTCGGAGAAAGACATCCCCTTCGCTCTGGACCCACGCCCTTCCTCCTCTTCACCAGGCAAATGCCTCCTTTTAGTCCCACTCGCATGCGGAGGTGCGGTAACCTCCATAAGGGAAGGGTCATCCGCCTCCACATTACCCCCAACCACTTTGCCACCCACACGTTTAGACTTCTTTCCCCCCTTCCGAGCCACCACAACTCCCCCCTGGGCCCCAGCAGGTGCAGTCTGCACCACACTGGAGCCAAACTCACCCGATTGCACTTTCTTCGCTCGGGCAGCCCTATCCCTCTCCTTCTTCTTATTATGCTTCCCCTGCTTCTCCCAAAACCCCCCCTCAACACTCCCCTCCTCCTGCGCCCCACCTCCATCCACCGCCACAGGCGCAAGACGTAGGGGACGTGGGGGGCTTGGGCTCTCACTGCCCAGGGTCCCCAAAGCGGAACCTCTGGACCCAGAAGGCTTAGCACTGCCGCCCCGGGTCACCAAGGCAGAACTGGCAACCTCAGCCGGGTCAGCAGTACCACCCCGCGCCGCTGAGGTTTGACCAGCCACCCCAGATGGGCCAGCAGCGCTTTCCTGGGCCACTGCACTAGAACCTCTAGCAGTGCCCCCGCGAAAAAGACACTCCCTACGGAGATGTCCAAATTCGCCGCACGCATGACACCGTGCCTTTCCCCAACTCCAACGCACGGTTCTGGGTACCCCCTTATGCACCACCTCAAAACTCCCCTCGGCACCATCCCCCTCACCCACCTTCATGAACACCCTCCTCTTGAAACTGAAGACCCCTTTTTCCTCCGGGTCCCCCCCAGGATGCAAGAGCCTAAAGCACTTAGACCGCACCTCCCCGAACTTGGACAGGTGTGGAATAAGCACTGCATCCGAAAAATAAGTGGGGCAGCTCCGCAGGAGAACCGGTCTCACCCTGGATACCCACGGATCCACCTGTACGTGGACCCCCCCCACTGAGATCCCCTCCTCCAACGCTCGGGCCACACACTCCCGGGTCTTAAGTATCATCTCCACCTTTCCCCTTTCGAGCTCAGAAGAGACAATAGCCCCCCTCCCAAGAAGTTCATTCATGGCCTTCGTAATTACCCCCCTAGACATCATAGGCCCAGTTTGAACAGAAATACCAAAACTGTCCCCATCCAAGTCAACATGAGGCTCAAGCTCAGATGGCCTCGCACCCGCCACTGATGCCGTCACTGCGTAGGTCCGGACCTTCGGCCGCGCCCCTTCCATCGCCATCCTCACAGAGGCACAAACCAGCTCCAAGCCCCTCAGCAGCACAGCTCCAAGTTAAGTCCCAGAGACAGTCACAGTCAAAGACAGGCAGCAGAAAACAGAAACCTCCAGCTGAAGCAGGAAAGTCCCCAGGTTCGTCCACAGCCAAGAGCAGCTTACGGGAAACTCGATCCCAGTCGCGCTGGACGCAAAAGTACCTTCTTCACATTAAGCCAGGCAGCCGCACTGACAAAATGACTTTAGGGCAGAGAAGCGGAGCCAAAAACGACAAAGACACCGCACAACTTCAGCCCACTGAGATCACAGGCACTCTTGGCAATCCGCCAACGCCAACCGCACCCTCGACAATGTGGAGAAACTCAGGAATCTTCACACAGATGGAGGCTCCCCAGACCAGAGAAAAGCTTCAACAGCCCAACAATAAGTTGAACTATGAAGCCCCCCTGGGTCTGTGCCCTCTCCAACGGCAAAATCCTGGAAAGGCTGCTCCAATCCTTCTCAACTGCAGAGCTGAGAAGAAAACACGACCTCTCTCTCTCTCTCTCTCTCTCTCTCTCTCTCTCTCTCTCTCTCTCTCTCTTTTTTTTTTTTTTTTTTTTCATTTCAAAAACTTTATTCAACACAAATCATAAAATACAACACATCAAAACACAATCAAAAATCACACTATAATGAACAGATCATTGTAGTACAGCAGTACATTCATTTATAATCGCCTCAACCCCACGCGGCGACCAGCGCTGACGGAAGGCCTCCAGAGTCCCCGTGAACACCGCGTGTTCCCTCTCCAGGGACACACGTGCACGGACGTAGGCCCGAAAGAGGGGCAGGCAGCCGACTCTCGCCAGACCGTCGACCGCCCGCTGCCTGGACCCACGAATGGCCATCTTGGCCAGGCCAAGGAGCAAACCGACAGGTAAGTCCCCCCCCCACACTCGGCTCTCCCCACTCCCCGCCTTGTGTCCAAACACCAGGATTGTGGGGCTAAAATGCAGCCAGAACTTGAGGAACAGCCCCTTCAGATATTGGTACAGGGGCAGTAACCTCACACACTCCATATACACATGGAATACGGTCTCCTCCTCTCCGCAGAAAATACATGCGGCAGACGAGCCCGTGAACCGACTCAAAAGTTTATTACAAACCACCGCTCCATGCAGCACTCTCCACCCCAGGTCCCCAATATAAAGGGGTACAACTCCCTTATAGAAGGACCCCCACTGGGGCCCCCCGCCGCCTTCGGATGGTAACACCGTCCTCCATGGTGAGTCAGGACGGGAGACGAAGGCACGGTGGTTCAGAATGTGCAGGAGCATCCTGTACAGTGCGCGTCTCCTTGCATCACAAAATGGCATGCTGGTCATCTCAGAAAGGCAGCTCAGATTATGCGGAGCCGGAGGCCGAGAAATATCCCGAAGCCTAGGCCCGATGAGCAGATCTGACGGAGCAGGGGTAAGCTCTATCTGAACCACTCTAGGCTCGCGCCTCTCCTCGACAACCACCATGACAGGATGAGGACCAGCCACACCCGCAGCCACAACATCCCCCTCTCCTCGTGGAACAACACTCTGGCTGAACACCACCAAATTCCTCACTCTTAACACATCCCTATAGAAAACAGGCAAGCCCCTTAGAGCGGGTCGACTGACACCCGCCACCGGGAGCCGCGAGACCCCCCTTAGGCAACGACCCTGACGAAAAAAATACGTGGCCAGAGCGTGCCATCTGGGAGGGTTCTCTACATACATGTATCTCCGCAGAGTCCTGAGACGGAGAGCCGCCACCTGGGTGCGCACGCACACCAAGGACTGGCCGCCCTCCTCTAACGGAAGACTCAGGACCGCCGCGGAAATCCAATGCTTCCTATTTCCCCAAAAGAAATCCACCAGCTTCTTCTGTATAGCAGTTACAAATATAGAGGGCGGGACAAGAGTAGCCAGCCGGTACCATAACATAGAGGCCACCAGCTGGTTTATGACCAGCACCCTCCCCCGAAAGGAGAGAACTCCAAGCAGGCCTGACCAGCGCCCCAGCCGAGCAACCACCTTCGTCTCCAACTCTTGCCAGTTTGCCGGCCAAACATCCTCAGTGGGACTCAGGTACACCCCCAGATAGAGGAGGTGCGTGGTACTCCACGCATACAATGCCATCTCCTCCGGCAGGGAGTCTACCCGCCACTGACCCACCAAAAGTCCAGAGCACTTACTCCAGTTAATCCTAGCAGAAGATGCAGCCGAGAATATCTCCTGGCAGTCACGCATCCTCCGCAGGTCACCAGGATCAGTGAACATAAGAAGTACGTCATCGGCATACGCCGATAGAATCACCTCAACCCGCGGGCCAGGTAGGGCCAGGCCTGTCAACCTCCTCCGAAGAAGACACAGGAACGGCTCCACACAGACCGAATACAACTGGCCCGACATAGGGCACCCCTGGCGGACCCCCCTCCCAAAATGAAAAGGAGATAGCACCGCGCCATTAACCTTTACAAGACACTCCGCCGCAGCGTACAAAAGCCGGACCCGGGCCACGAAGTGTGGTCCAAACCCAAACGCTTGCAACGTCCCAAATAGGTATTCATGCTCTACCCTATCAAAAGCCTTCTCCTGATCAAGAGACAGAAAAGCAGCTGACTCACCAGTACCCTGGACTAAATGAATCAGGTCCCTAACCAGGTGGATGTTATCCTGGATGGACCGGCCAGGGACTGTATAAGATTGATCAGGATGAATCACTTGATGCAGCACGGAGCCCAGGCGATTTGCCATTGCCCGTGCAAAAATTTTATATTCTGTGCAAAGGAGAGAGACTGGACGCCAGTTCTTCAACAAACGGAGTTCGCCCTTCTTAGGCAGCAAGACAACAACCGTCCTACGCCACGAGAGAGGCATCACTCCAGTCGCCAGGCTCTCCCCCAAAACCAACATATAGTCACCCCCTAGGACGTCCCAGAATGCTCTAACACACTCCACCGTCAACCCATCCAGCCCGGGGGACTTACCCCTCCTGAGCTGATGCAAGGCACAAGTCAACTCCTCCAAAGATAAGGGGCCATCAAGAAGATCAGCCTCCCCCCTATCTACGGCCGGTAGACCCTCCCACAGATCTTGCTGAGCCTCCACACTGAATCCTTCCGCAGAGAACAGGGTCCCATAAAAGGACCTAACCAAGGCATTAATCCTCTCTGGATCAGTGACAGAGGAGCCGTCATCTGCAAGCAACTCCACGAGCTGCTTTCGAGCTCCCCGCCCCTTCTCCAAAGAGAAAAAGAAAGGCGACGCTCGGTCCAGCTCGTGCAGCATCTGGACCCGAGACCTCACATAAGCGCCTCGAGATCGCTCAAGCAGCAGACTCCTCAAAACCTCCTTCTTCCTCTGAAACTCTCCCCATTCGCTGGAGTCTTCACCAAACTGACCCAGGCGAGACTCAGCGTCCTGTATCTCCCTCTCCAGCTTCTCGACCGCTGAGTCCCGCCTCCCAGTCGACCCCCATGTATATTCCTTACAAAAGAGACGGATGTGAGCTTTACCCACATCCCACCACTGCCTAAGGGAAGAGAAGCACCTCTGCCTCTCTCTCCACTTCACCCAAAACCGAGTGAATGACTCCCGGAAACACCGATCCTCCAGCAGCCTGTTGTTAAAGTGCCAGTACGCGGACCCAGCCCGAGCGCACGCTGGATTGAAATCCACACGCACCAGACAATGGTCCGAGCACGGCACCAGCCGCATTGAGGCCGCTGAGACACGGGAAACAAACGCTCGGGAAATATAAAACCGATCAATGCGGGAACCACCGCCCTCAGACCTCCGCGAAAAAGCAGTGGAATCAGGGTGAAGGTCCCTCCAAACATCAACCAACTCAAAGGAGTCAATCAAGCCTCTCAGCTTCTTCGCTACAGCAGGCGCACACTGAGTACCAGAACGGTCCCGCACCTCAAGTGTGCAATTAAAGTCCCCACCAAGGAAGACACACTCTCCCCTATCAATAGTGCCCAACAGAGCATTCACCTCCCGAAGCAGGCCGGCCTGCATCGTGCCGGAGCTAGGGGCATACACGTTAATGAAATGCAACGGCATGCCATCCAGGCTCACGGCCAGATGGAGCAAACGTCCTGGCACCACTTCCTGCACTTTTAAAATGCTTGGCAGAAAATTTGGGGCCAACAGAAAAGCCACCCCACTCGAATTTGAGCTGAGATGGCTCATATAAACCCTCCCTTCCCACTCCAGTTGCCAGGTAGGTTCATCACTAGCAACGGTATGTGTCTCTTGCAGATAACAAACTGCAAATCTCCCCTCCCTTAGGGCTGATAAGAGCTGAAATCTTCGAAAACTCGCTCTACTCCCATTTAAATTTAATGTAGCTACTGTGAATGTGTAGACACATTAGATTGTGACCCTCACACTCCCTGTAGTCACAGGAGGTCCTTTTCTGAGGACCTTCAACAAACCCCAAAACTGCCCCAAATCCGAGTCAGAAAGACCACTATCCTTGTTACTAAGGATAGCCTCGAGACTCTCCCGCACATCTAGCCAATCCTCCCATCTCCTTGTAATGGCCCACCATAATGTTTTGGGAGCACGACTTATTTTTAAGAACTCTCGCACCTCAACAATAAGCTTCGCCTCAGACACGGCCTTGGAGTCTGGGCTCTCAGCCAACCCGCTCGCACCTGAATCAACAACCTCAGAAAGACCAGAACTGTCTGACACAACACTCTCTGAGCCCCCCCCACTGGCCGCATCGCTATCCTCCTCCACAGCCATGACACGACCACCCGGATCAATGCTGGGGGTGGGTCCCAACACCCCTACCTGAGACTCGCAGCCCTCTGAATGGCTGGGCTCCTGCCCGCTACCATCACCCTCCTCCTCCGGGCCTGGGGAAGCAACAACAAGAGGCATCCCCGGGGCCTGTGGAACACTGGCACCCTCGGAGTCTGAAAGAGGATCACGTCCCATAACAGCCCTGACCTCCACATCATCCAGAGTGCCCTCTCCACAGGCATCACCCAGAGAATCACCACCTGCCATTAACCTCACCCCAGACAACTCATCCGGTGAGGCATCCCGCCCCCCAGCACCTCCACTGGCACTGATATGGAGCACAGACTTGAACGACAACACCCCCGAAACTCCCCCCTCATCCTGACTCTGCACATCCCCCGTCACAGAGGGCACACTACCAGAGGAGCCAACCACGTCACCTACCGTGCTAGCACCCTCAGTAGGCCTCTGAAACGAGGGGACCTCATCCGACCCAGAGGGTGCACACCCAAGGGAGCTAACCACAGCATCCGCCGAGATAACTCCCTCAGAGGGCCCCTGAGATGAAGGGACAGACTCCCGCCCAGTGGACACAACTCCACCGGAATCAACTTCAGCACCCAGTCCGGTGACACCCGCTGTAGATCCATGAAGAGAAGGCCCAACCACCGACCCAGAAGACACCGGGTCAAGACCATTTTCAGCCACCTCAGTGGTGGAAAGCCCGGAGAAAGACATCCCCTTCGCTCTGGACCCACGCCCTTCCTCCTCTTCACCAGGCAAATGCCTCCTTTTAGTCCCACTCGCATGCGGAGGTGCGGTAACCTCCATAAGGGAAGGGTCATCCGCCTCCACATTACCCCCAACCACTTTGCCACCCACACGTTTAGACTTCTTTCCCCCCTTCCGAGCCACCACAACTCCCCCCTGGGCCCCAGCAGGTGCAGTCTGCACCACACTGGAGCCAAACTCACCCGATTGCACTTTCTTCGCTCGGGCAGCCCTATCCCTCTCCTTCTTCTTATTATGCTTCCCCTGCTTCTCCCAAAACCCCCCCTCAACACTCCCCTCCTCCTGCGCCCCACCTCCATCCACCGCCACAGGCGCAAGACGTAGGGGACGTGGGGGGCTTGGGCTCTCACTGCCCAGGGTCCCCAAAGCGGAACTCCTGGACCCAGAAGGCTTAGCACTGCCGCCCCGGGTCACCAAGGCAGAACTGGCAACCTCAGCCGGGTCAGCAGTACCACCCCGCGCCGCTGAGGTTTGACCAGCCACCCCAGATGGGCCAGCAGCGCTTTCCTGGGCCACTACACTAGAACCTCTAGCAGTGCCCCCGCGAAAAAGACACTCGGTACGGAGATGTCCAAATTCGCCGCACGCATGACACCGTGCCTTTCCCCAACTCCAACGCACGGTTCTGGGTACACCCTTATGCACCACCTCAAAACTCCCCTCGGCACCATCCCCCTCACCCACCTTCATGAACACCCTCCTCTTGAAACTGAAGACCCCTTTTTCCTCCGGGTCCCCCCCGGGATGCAAGAGACGAAAACATTTAGACCGCACCTCCCCAAACTTGGACAGGTGTGGAATAAGCACTGCATCCGAAAAATAAGTGGGGCAGCTCCGCAGGAGAACCGGTCTCACCCTGGATACCCACGGATCCACCTGTACGTGGACCCCCCCCACTGAGATCCCCTCCTCCAACGCTCGGGCCACACACTCCCGGGTCTTAAGTATCATCTCCACCTTTCCCCTTTCGAGCTCAGAAGAGACAATAGCCCCCCTCCCAAGAAGTTCATTCATGGCCTTCGTAATTACCCCCCTAGACATCATAGGCCCAGTTTGAACAGAAATACCAAAACTGTCCCCATCCAAGTCAACATGAGGCTCAAGCTCAGATGGCCTCGCACCCGCCACTGATGCCGTCGCTGCGTAGGTCCGGACCTTCAGCCGCGCCCCTTCCATCGCCATCCTCACAGAGGCACAAACCAGCTCCAAGCACCTCAGCAGCACAGCTCCAAGTTAAGTCCCAGAGACAGTCACAGTCAAAGACAGGCAGCAGAAAACAGAAACCTCCAGCTGAAGCAGGAAAGTCCCCAGGTTCATCCACAGCCAAGAGCAGCTTACGGGAAACTCGATCCCAGTCGCGCTGGACGCAAAAGTACCTTCTTCACATTAAGCCAGGCAGCCGCACTGAGCAAAATGACTTTAGGGCAGAGAAGCGGAGCCAAAAACAACAAAGACACCGCACAACTTCAGCCCACGGAGATCACAGGCACTCTTGGCAATCCGCCAACGCCAACCGCACCCTCGACAATGTGGAGAAACTCAGGAATCTTCACACAGATGGAGGCTCCCCAGACCAGAGAAAAGCTTCAACAGCCCAACAATAAGTTGAACTATGAAGCCCCCCTGGGTCTGTGCCCTCTCCAACGGCAAAATCCTGGAAAGGCTGCTCCAATCCTTCTCAACTGCAGAGCTGAGAAGAAAACACGACCTCTCTCTCTCTCTCTCTCTCTCTCTCTCTCTCTCTCTCTCTCTCTCTCTCTCTCTCTCTCTCTCTCTCTCTCTTTTTTTTTTTTTTTTTTTCATTTCAAAAACTTTATTCAACACAAATCATAAAATACAACACATCAAAACACAATCAAAAATCACACTATAATGAACAGATCATTGTAGTACAGCAGTACATTCATTTATAATCGCCTCAACCCCACGCGGCGACCAGCGCTGACGGAAGGCCTCCAAAGTCCCCGTGAACACCGCGTGCTCCCTCTCCAGGGACACACGTGCACGGACGTAGGCCCGAAAGAGGGGCAGGCAGCCGACTCTCGCCAGACCGTCGACCGCCCGCTGCCTGGACCCACGAATGGCCATCTTGGCCAGGCCAAGGAGCAAACCGACAGGTAAGTCCCCCCCCCACACTCGGCTCTCCCCACTCCCCGCCCTGTGTCCAAACACCAGGATTGTGGGGCTAAAATGCAGCCAGAACTTGAGGAACAGCCCCTTCAGATATTGGTACAGGGGCAGTAACCTCACACACTCCATATACACATGGAATACGGTCTCCTCCTCTCCGCAGAAAATACATGCGGCAGACGAGCCCGTGAACCGACTCAAAAGTTTATTACAAACCACCGCTCCATGCAGCACTCTCCACCCCAGGTCCCCAATATAAAGGGGTACAACTCCCTTATAGAAGGACCCCCACTGGGGCCCCCCGCCGCCTTCGGATGGTAACACCGTCCTCCATGGTGAGTCAGGACGGGAGACGAAGGCACGGTGGTTCAGAATGTGCAGGAGCATCCTGTACAGTGCGCGTCTCCTTGCATCACAAAATGGCATGCTGGTCATCTCAGAAAGGCAGCTCAGATTATGCGGAGCCGGAGGCCGAGAAATATCCCGAAGCCTAGGCCCGATGAGCAGATCTGACGGAGCAGGGGTAAGCTCTATCTGAACCACTCTAGGCTCGCGCCTCTCCTCGACAACCACCATGACAGGATGAGGACCAGCCACACCCGCAGCCACAACATCCCCCTCTCCTCGTGGAACAACACTCTGGCTGAACACCACCAAATTCCTCACTCTTAACATATCCCTATAGAAACCAGGCAAGCCCCTTAGAGCGGGTCGACTGACACCCGCCACCGGGAGCCGCGAGACCCCCCTTAGGCAACGACCCTGACGAAAAAAATACGTGGCCAGAGCGTGCCATCTGGGAGGGTTCTCTACATACATGTATCTCCGCAGAGTCCTGAGACGGAGAGCCGCCACCTGGGTGCGCACGCACACCAAGGACTGGCCGCCCTCCTCTAACGGAAGACTCAGGACCGCCGCGGAAATCCAATGCTTCCTATTTCCCCAAAAGAAATCCACCAGCTTCTTCTGTATAGCAGTTACAAATATAGAGGGCGGGACAAGAGTAGCCAGCCGGTACCATAACATAGAGGCCACCAGCTGGTTTATGACCAGCACCCTCCCCCGAAAGGAGAGAACTCCAAGCAGGCCTGACCAGCGCCCCAGCCGAGCAACCACCTTCGTCTCCAACTCTTGCCAGTTTGCCGGCCAAACATCCTCAGTGGGACTCAGGTACACCCCCAGATAGAGGAGGTGCGTGGTACTCCACGCATACAATGCCATCTCCTCCGGCAGGGAGTCTACCCGCCACTGACCCACCAAAAGTCCAGAGCACTTACTCCAGTTAATCCTAGCAGAAGATGCAGCCGAGAATATCTCCTGGCAGTCACGCATCCTCCGCAGGTCACCAGGATCAGTGAACATAAGAAGTACGTCATCGGCATACGCCGATAGAATCACCTCAACCCGCGGGCCAGGTAGGGCCAGGCCTGTCAACCTCCTCCGAAGAAGACACAGGAACGGCTCCACACAGACC